>JAHRHZ010000268.1:34091272-34120591 GCA_024137785.1 Ginglymostoma cirratum | reverse complement strand
TTCCTGCTCCTATGATGCTGCTTGGCCTATTATAAATTTATTATAGTTTAGGTGGTACAGACTCGATGGGCCAAATGGTCCCTTCTGTATTGTTTAATTCTATGATTAGCATTTTTCCTATCCACTGGAATCTTTCCAGCATGCAGGGAATTTTGGGATATTATCATCAATGGATCCATAATCTCTGCTGCCACATCTCTTAAGACCCTAGCATGTTGGCCATCACTCCCTGGGGACATGTCTGCTGTCCACCCCAATAGTTTGCTCAGGAAAGTAGACAAAGCTTGAGAAGTGGCTGTGTTTGTTAATAATGGTATTAAATTATAGGCAAAGCTATAACTCTCATTCCTGCCAAATAGTAAGCTAAGGTTAAGTCAACACCGTCTATGGGTAAATTCTGAACTGCGCCTACTTCCACTGCTCTGGACATCAAGTCACATTCTAAACGCACTTTGTACAAAGAAATGGGTATAAACTCTCCACTAATCCTGTTTATTAAATTGATTCAATATGTCTGTTTTCAACAAAACTTCAGCTTTTCCAGAGTTACTTTACAGTTCAGTTCATTACTATTGTGTTACATCACTGGGTATAAGCACACACAAATTCCTTTAGCACAACACAGAAACACTTTAAAAAAATGACATAACTAAGCATTAGGTAATCACCAAGTTTCATATGTTTTTCCTTTCCTTTCCACTTAATTTAGTTTAATATCATTACATTTTGGCCAACCTTCCGGATTCATTCAGTTTCTGGTTGCTCCTTTGAGTAAGAGTGTAATTGGGGATTCCCTGTACCCTCCAGCTTTTTGGTGGAATTCAGATTTATTCAAAATCATTGGGGTTTTCAGGGAGTCAATTTCCTTTTAGGCTGTACAGCCAGCCTCCTTCCTGTCTTCAAGTTCAGCACAGGCACCCTCTTCATTTAGTTGACTTGGAGCTGTTTGAAATACTTGGGCAGTTGGATGATATAGACCATGGGACTAACATTGTCCACAATACTGTATAGGCACAGAAACCAGGGCTCAAACCCTCCCAGCCCTTGTATAATTCCATACAATCACCTGGTCCCCAGAATCCCACACCTATGATCTGTTTGGCATCAGCAATAATCCATTTTGCTGGTGTTGCTTCCTGATGTTACAGGTTGCTTGTTAGTACAATTATTGTGACCGTTCCCACGGATCACAGGTGAATTTATGTTTGTTCACCTCTCATCAATATAGTGAACCTTCTGAGAACTGCTTCCAATGTAACTACATCCCTCTTCAAGTGAGGGGGCTAAAACTGTACCCAACACTCCACACTAACAAATTAGTAAATACAATTTAACCTTCCAAAAACCATGCGGTCTGGCAGTGTTGGTATTAGGAGGTATGGGGGCTCTGCATAAACCTGCCCTCTAATGGCTCATGGGGAGCATACCCCACTCCCATAGATTTTTGTCCCTGTATTTTCATGAGGACTTGGGCAACACCTCAACCCAGTTTTGAAGATGACCGACAGGTTCCTTCCACAGGACCACATTAATGGTGCTGTTCATACACTACACTGTTCCTGAAGTTTGAGAATTGCGGGACATATTCCATTTACCCTGTATCCTCATCAACTATAAGGTTGTCCACATCACCTATTCTGGAAAATGACTTCCCTGATTTGATTCCACCATATTATTCAACCCCCATCTTGAAAGCACTCTCTTTATGAGGATTCTTCAGTTGGGGCTGACCTATAGGGGATGGCCTCCACCTATTTGTGAAATCGTCCACCAGGACCAGGCAAAACTTGTCCCCTTTTTGAGTCCTTGACAGAGGACCAATAAAGTCCATGTGTATGTATTGCCATGGCCCACTGAGTGACTCTCATTTCAATCTTCCCGATCTGGGGGAGGGTCAAGGTTATCTTATAGATAGATCTAACATCCTTTCACATGGGCCTCCACCTCTGGCTTCATTACCAGTTAAAATCCCACGTACCTAATAAATTCCCAGGTTCTCTCACTTCCTGGATGACCCCCATCTGGGCCTCCATGGACCAAATGAATTGTCTCCTGTCAATAACCTTCATTTCCTGAATTTGTTTCTGTTACTGCATCGGTACTTTTGCAAAGAGTTCCTACAAATCACATGGCTTCATTGCTGCCACACATCCCATCTCTCCCACACATAGGGAATTGTCAGCATCCCTGGTTCTTCCACACTTCTCCTTGGAGATAGTCATTGGTTGTATCTGCTGCTGTGAGCAGTGAGCCAGTCTGCTCCTAACACTCCCTTAGTGAGGTTTCCCCATTTTGTTAACGTACAGACTCATTGAGTCTCTAGGGGCTCCATCCTTACTCTCAAGAATTTTGATTTCACTCCCATTACGAAGTCACCTGTGAAACCCGCCAGTTATCCACTGGATATCCCTGTAGATTTGATGAATGGATCACTAGTCAAGATACACTAGTCTCCACTCGATATGTTCCCTATTCCCTGCTCTTACAGAGGGCACAGGGAATTCTGTGTTCATTTCACACTATGGGATATTGGTCCTCAGGATGGGCAGAACTCCTTCGGAATGTCATCAGAGCACTGCAGAGGGGGAGATTCCCTCCCCCCAACTCTGGGTATGAACCTTCCTCATTGGCCCTCTCAGTTCAGCTACCTCTTGGCATAGTTCCTCTATCCTTCAGAAGACAAAGCCACCTTCTTCCTTTTCATTGTTTATTGGAGAAGATTTGCTTGGAGCCCTGCAATCCCACTTACAGTGCTCCTTCTTGCTACATTTATAGCATTCCTCTCCTGTCCTGGGGATCCTAGCGCTTCCATCTATCCTTCCTCTCCTGCTTTACAGTGCCCTGAGGGTGACATTTTCCACTTCACACACTTTTCACTTAGGCTTCTGTTCTGGCCCCACTTTCTTATCACATTGTCTCTTTTTGAAACAAAGGATCACTTCCTTCAATACTGCAGCTTCTGTTCAGTGGCTTCAGAGTCAAATTCCTCAAACATTGTCGGAACAGACCAGAGAGTTTGGCCTACCAACGTCCTCAACCAGTGAGTTAAGGTGCGATCTGCAAGGTCATTTTTGCTTTGGGGAACCCTGGGATGGCTACTTTATGAGCTGCCCACAATTGATCCATGTATGAGGCATGACTTGCTGAAGATTGTCTAAAGGTTTGGTTGGGGTTCCCCAAGTGCTGCCCATGGCAACCAGCACATCATTTTCAAGTGCAGAATATTCCCCTGTTTGCTGGAAATTCTGAAACTGACTTAAAGCATCTGAAGAATCGTGGATGTAAGTGGAAAGGGACTGGACAAGTGGTGAAAAAAAAATTGTGATGAGGTAGGAAGGGTTGCAAAGCACAGGAACAGTAGGAAAAGTGGGTCTGCCAGGCAGTCCTGCCTGTGGGAGTAGGTAGAAGCAGGCATTGCAGGGTTCAGGGACTATAAGTTGGCAGGCTATCGGAGGTAGACCTCCAGAGGACATGTGGTCACAATAGCCTTTGCTAATAAGCTGAATAAAAACCCAAAAAACTACGGATACTGTAAGTCAGGAACAAAAACAGAAGTTGCTGGAAAAGTTCAGCAGGTCTGGCAACATCCGTGAAGGAAAAATCAGGGTTAATGTTTCAAGTAGAGTGACCCTTCCTCAGAATGAGGAAGCTCCTTGTTCATGGCCCAACCCATCTCATTAAATTCTGCTTCTGATCTTATCAAATGCACTCAACAAACTAGCCCTCAGGAGAATCTGGCATGGAAATTGGAGCAGGTACCTGGCGGATTCATCTCACTACTTTCTCCAAACAACTTCCAAGTTGCCCAGGGCCAAGCAACAGCCCAGGGCGCACCTTACAGTGACCAGCCACTTGCGTCCTTCATCCATGGACGTGGTGTCTAACATTCAACAAACGCTCCCTAGGATCTTGGCATTTTGCCAATGCACTGGCATTGTGCCCAGGAAGCCCAGAGTTGCATCGTTGGGCACACCAACAACCAGCAGCACATGGCTGCATCAGGCCCAAGGATTGTACAAGGACAGGCACCCAGCTCATGTCTTGGACCAGGCTGCCTACCAGGGCTGCTCTCAAGCTGTCTTAGCACACATTCACTTGGCATCTAATGGCTTACCGGTAGCATGTATACATTGATTTGCCAGGCTTTGTAGTGCTAATTGGCACAGTCACACAACCAGACAGCTGGCTATGCTGTACAGCAGTCCTCAGGCAAGAGCACTTTACATGTTGATGTATGGCAGTGTGCCATATACATGTCATACCAATAGCATGTGGCAGAACCGTTCACATCAAGCACACTGCATCTGCAGACTTTGGGGCAGTTAGACATGTCCCAAAATCTTAGGAGAGTATGCTTCAGTGAAGTCCATAAGGGCCCCTTCAGAACGAGGGAGAGCAAAATGATTAGTCAAGGATTGACTCCAATACCAGTGTTGGGCTTCAGCCATGGTTAGGCATGTATTTTGGGGTGGCATTGTGTAGGTAGCTGGAACGCATTGTAGTTGTTAGAATGACATTGATGGGCCAGACATCAAAATATTAACACCCAGTCAGATCCATTTGACAAGCTTGACAAACAGCCTGTCTGTATTCACATAAAAGCAGCTCAATGCAATACAACTGACAGTCTTTGGTTCCCAACATGCTAACAGGCAATGCATGATTACTGCGAGCATGTAGATAGGCACTAAATGAGTGAGTGCTGAAAGATCAGCCCTGAAATGGCAACCTGTCTGATCAGTGGCTAGGTGCCTGTCTATGCGTACAAAGTGTCCTTGCAGTTGCATTTCAATGCTTGCTGCTGGCGCAATCTGCAATGCAGATCCATAGTTCCTAAGCAACTTGCAAATGGATCGGAGAGTGTATGATGGTCATAAGATGTCAAAGTCAATCGACAAGGGATAAAGGCAGCTCGTGATCATAGACCATGCCCTGAGATGCTGTTTCACACTGAGCAACATGGAGTCTGGTCACAGCTGCCATCTATCCCTCTGACATCCATGCCAAGAAATGTCAGTACTTTGTTTGTTAGTATGTTGAGTAGGATAGGATGTTGAATATCAATGAGGTGAGCTGTGCCATTAATAAGACATTTAATTAGTTTTAATTTCCCTTCTTTGGCAACTCACCACTGTGTAGTGAGAGTTTCACCTTGCTGCTTGGCAGATACATAAAAGATGTAGCAAGTCGCTTGCTCAATTTCCTGCCTGATTATGCCATAAATCTCACCATAGCCCACATCACTCATGCCGCTATAAGATTCTTCTCTTATTTTTCCGACCTCACCATGTTTTCCCAACTGACTCACCAAAGCCCACATTATTGGAAAATTTAGCCCATAGCTTTGTGAATAATCTCTGAATCGAATCGTCTATTGATGCAACTTGCTGTACTGTCCTGCAGATGGCTCTCTTTCCCTATCACTCAGTGCACATACATCCTTCTGTTTTTAAGAAGTAAAATGTTTGAAAGAGTTAATTAAGTTAATGTTTGAAGTTTTGCTTCCAAACTATCTATGGTATGTATAGATACACTAGTAAAATAATCAACGATTGCTTTATTTACATAATTCTAATTTGTTCAAATAATGTTATCATAGAATAAAATCATGACCACAATCTTACACCAAAATCTGTCAGAATACATCAATAAAATTATATGGAAATGTATTTAAATATAAAAGTATTTAAAATATGCTGTTCAGAAAGCAGAAATGTTTTGACCATTGAAACTCGCGGAAAAACTGTTGTAGGCTATCCTGTATAATTCTTCATTCACTGGTCAACATATGACCGTTAATGATTAACTCAACTTCTTAATGTTCACTATTAAATGGGTAAGAATGCTCCAAACAACACATATTGCATTTCTCAGTTCAGGCAAATGAAACAACAGTGTTGCTGACTCTTTAATGAAATAGAAAATATGAACAACTGGTATTCTATTACAACATGAGAATAAAAGATAGCCTGGATTTCAGAGAGGCCATTAAGTGGTAGAGCTGGGTCACACATAACTTTTCTGCTTAATTAGGGTAAAAATGGAGACTGAGTGACTAGTTTTCCTTACTCATTCAGACTACATCTGAGTCCATTTTCTCTCCCCTACCCCCAGCTGTGGCACTTCATTCACCTTGTATAGGATATGAACCAATCGCTGCAGAGGTCCTAGTCTTGTGAAACCACTGAAGTCCTTTCTGAATTATAGGAGGAAACTTGTTGAAGCAGAACAGACCTCTATATCACATAGTCACCGTCTTAGTCAAAGGCCACAGACTTTATTGTCTGTAATTCTGTTTCTTATCCTCACTTCATGCTGGGCTTTGCTCATCAATATTAATTGTGTTCTGCCAATTGAACAGTAAAGATAATTCAGCTTGCCTTCTAATATTTAATACAGTTGTGAAGTGTTTTAAATAAAATACAATCAACCTCACTGAGCTAATGATAACTTAAGGTGATCATTTAGTTGTTAATTTTTTTTAAAATTCCAATTACTAGAGAGTGAAAAGCATCACCTTTTAAGTATCTCAATGGGTTCATCCTGCAAGTAATTATGTAATGTAATTAAAGCTTACTTCTAAAAACGGCATATTTCTAAATGTGTCCAATGTAAACAAAAAAGGCACTCATATTTTAACAACACTTCTAAATAAAAAAAGTTAGTATTTTAAGCATAATAGATCAAATGACTAGTCCTACAAGAGCTTAGAGTTATAATCTACAAAGATAAAAAGTGATTCAAAAACATGGTACAGAGATCGAGTTTGTTCAAAAACTGTTTTGTGCGTCACATTTCTGATGCCTTACAATTGAAACAAGTTGATCAACAAAAGGATCTTGTACCTTTAAATCTTTTGAAAGGAGGTTATAGGACAGCTTTCTGTTAAATAATTCACTTTTTTTTATTACAAGAGGTATTGAGCAAAAATAAAACTGTTGCTCTTTGTTCGATGGACGTTGTTCATTCTTCATTGAAATTCATGTCAGCAGCTCACACCCCAGCTGAATGCATGAGTATACTCTGAGGGTATTTTGCAAATAAAGACTGAAATCTCTTAATTATCAAGAACTTCCACTGAATACCTAAAAAATAGATTTGTGCGAGTGAAACTAAATATTAGCAACAGCAGAAGCCTCAACTTTCAAAACTCATTTAAAAAACACAATGGCAGGAGTGATGCTACACAAAATGTTCTCCTGATCCTCCAGACACCACAAGGACAGCTTAATCAAGTGTTGCTAGAGTGAAGACACAGACCCCCTTCCTTTACTGTGACATGAAATACCTGCAGGGCAACCTGGAAGCCAATTTAGTCACTATTTTGTGTTGGAGGACTATTTGTGAGATATTCAGTTGTCCATCATTTAATTCCAATTTCTGGTGGGAATTTGGAAGAAGTTAAGTGAGACCTGGGAATTGAAATAACATGGGCTTCATTCTATGAGAAAGGGCGAGTCACCTTCCACCTGTTCAAAACCCAACTAAAGTAGAAGCCTTGCTTTGCAATATATAAAAGCTGAGCTAAATTCAGATTAAACTCAACTAGTTCTCAGCTACAAACAAGACCCAGTGGGATACTGGATGATTAGCAAAATATTAGCTTATTTACAAATTCAGTTTGCAATCTCTATGCATAAATATAAGATGAGAACTGAAATTTCAAATTTTGAATTCATGAAACATTTAGAACAACAGAATCATTTTACTAAAATGATACTGCAAGTTTCCAAGTCAAAAATATTTTATAATTTTGTTGTTTAAACCTTCTAATTGTTAGAGTAATAATTTAAAATAGTGCCTTACTCTTCAATAAAATCTTTTATCACTTGTTGATGTCTTTGAAATGATAGCCTAGTGCCATAATATTGTAAAATGTTCTTTCTTCCCATCACATTACAAATTTTATACATTTGTTTGAGCCTTTTGGTTATTAAAAAAACAAAGCTACACAAGACTCCTTTTATTAAATCCCCAAATACTCAGGAAAATTAATATCCGCAACAGGATTCAGGTGATGCTAAACAGGGGCTTCCTGCTTTTAGTGTTTTTTTGTAAAGTTGGTGGTAAAATTTCACGGGAATCCACATGATATACATGTCAAGGCACTTACATGATCTGAATTACAAATTTGACATGGTGATGTTAGTGGCTCATTGATGCACCTGACCATGCATCCATATAAGCAACAAACCCCAACAATCTCACCCTCTTCTCTCAACAATCCCCCCTCTCCCCCACTCCCTTCATGGTTAGTATGCCTGCTGCTGGATTACATTGCCAATCCATTCTGTTCAATTCACACCATCCAGCATGACTCCTTAAGAATCTGGCAGCATCACCTTCTGTTCAAGTAATCAAAGGAGAAGCCTCCTAAGCTATCCCATCTGAATGATGACAGAGCTTCTTACATCAGTGTGCAAGACAAGGCTGAAGCATTTGCAGATATCTTCAGCAAGAAGTGCCAAGTGGATAATCCATCTCAACCTCTTTCCTACTATAATAAAAGCCAATCAGATAATTTGATTCACTTCATGAGATATCAAGAAACTACTAAACGTGATAGATTGAGCAAATGCAATGGATCTGATAACATCTTAGTTGTAGCACTGCATTACTGTGTTCCAGACTCTTCCATTCCTCAGCCAAGCTGTCCAATCAGGTATCTGCCTGGCAGAGTGGGAAATTTCCCAGGTATGACAAATCTAGTCCTGTCAGTTACTGCCATATCAGTTCACATTCAATTAGCAGCAATGTGATTGATTTTATTATGAAGGGCAATCTTTAAGCAGGGATCTGTTCATTGCGTTGAACTTGGCTTCTACTAGAATCACTCAGCTCTGGACCTCTCATAATCATTGTTTGAACAAAAGATTTTATTTCCAGTGGAGAGGTGAGACTGACCACTGTCATCAAGGCAACATTTGACCAAGTATGTTATCAAGGAACCTTGGTGAAATTGTAAATAATTAGAATCAGGAGGAAAAGCACTCCATTATTTGGAATTCAGCAACACATAGCAGTGGTTGTTGAAGGTCAGTTGAAGAATATCATTGAAGGAGTTTCTCAGTGTTATGTCCTGAGCTTAACTGTTTTCAACTCCTTCATCAGGTTCCTTTCTTGCATCATAAGGTCATAAATGGGCATGTTCACTGATGATTTCACCGTGTTCAATTCCATTTACAACTCCGCAAATAATGAAGGATTCCATGCCCTGGGCTACATTCAGATTTGGGCTGGTATTGGGCAAATAACATAAGTGCCACACAAGTACTAGACAATTACTATCTTCAGCAAGAGAGAACTTCCATAACATTTGAAGGAATTATCAGTGCAGAATCCCTCACCATCAACATCCTTGAGACACCATTGACCAGAAACTTAAACCACCTAAACGCAATGGCTCCAAGAATAGGCTAGAGGCTTTGTTTTCTTCAGCAAGCAACTTACCTTTTGACTTCCTAAAGACTTTTCAATAGGTACAAGGTACAAGTCACGATTGTGATGGGATATTTTATTTGTCTAGGTGAATGCAGCTCTAAAAGTGCTCAAGAAGGCCAAAGCCATTCAGGATAAAGCAGTCTGAATGATTAGCATCCCATCCATTGCCTTAAACGTTCACTTTATTCACCACCAGCACACCATGTCTACAGTCGGTACCATCTAAAAAGACACTGCAGCAACACTCCAAGTGCTATAACAGCATCTTCCAAACTTATGGGCCTTCATTACCTGGAATAACAAAGGCAGTTTGTCCTCGAGTGCTCCACTCTCTGCAAATTGCCTTCTGAGTCACACTTGTCTCTAACTGTAAACTTTATTGCTGTTCCTTTGTTTTTGCTTGTCAAAATTCCAGAATTTCTTCCCAAAAAGTGTAGCATCAACCACCATATGAACTGCAGTGGTTCAAGAAGGTAACTCATGAACACCTGCTCAAGGACATTTAGAGATATGAATAGAATCTGAACCTGTTAACAATACCACACCCTGAGAAAAAAATAAGTATATAATTTTGACTTTTCTCTCAAAGTTTCAGATTAACAATATTAAGAACGGCTTTTTTCTGTGGGAATAGTGGAAGATATAATGCTGATAATACCTGAAATATCAGAAACAATAAACATGAGAATTGTTGTGCAAGGTAATATACAAAGACTTATGTGAAAGTGCGCTTAAAGTTCAGATGATTTTTTTCAAAAACTGCCTTAGATTATGTCATAGCATTTTCTTGACTACAAAATAGCCTTGTAACACTCTCCTTGATATGTGTTGTGTTCTACATTGTGCATTATGTTTGTGTTCACTTAAAGATTATACATGAACCAGATCAAAGTATAAAACGTTTGTTCTTTGTCATGGGGGAGTGACTTTCTATTTAAAGATAAGGTGAGGGGACATGAGGGGCAGATGGAACCTGCTTTTGCAATGAAAGACTTTTTTATGCTATTTATGATAATCAGTGGGAACATTCCTCATGCATTTCAGATGATTCGGTAATGAGCTTGCATAGAATGTGCCCACATTGTTCCTCAGAGACCATTAAAACTCCCACTTGCAACATTAGCAGCCCCTCTCTTTATATAGAGGCCTTGGAAAGTTTAAAGCAACAATAAAGTGAAGGTATCGTTGGACGGAGCAGAACGCCTTTGTGCTGCACCCAATTTATGTTGGTTTAACAGCATTTGTAGTGTTGTGGGGAGGGTTGAGCTTTATTCAGGTTAAATATATTTAAAGCCATTGAAAATGTGAGCATTAGTTGAAAAGCTACACTGGACTGTGACTTGTCCATTTGTGCATTCAACTGAATTAAAGCATCTCCCTCTTCAGGCTATCGAGGTTGTATTCAGAAGTGTCAGATGTCAAATCCATGCACACAACATGCACCAGCCTTCTCAGAGCATTCTGCACAGTTATGTTACAATACTGCAGATGTCTTCACATAGAAAGACACCTTTGATTTAATTGCTCTATTGTTGATGCAGTTCGGTATGGAAATTTCTTGAGGTAAGATAGTTGTGCAACTTTTTCACAAAGTAAGCAATTCTAGTGGTGTTTTTGTACAAGTTCGGATGGGTATAATGCCTATGATTTTATAAGACCATAGCTTAAAATATAATTATCATGTAGCATTCTTGAAGTATTAATATTCCTTTCAATCATCCTGTAATGCACAGAGTTATTCAATGCACTTGTTTCTGTTCTCCTTAAAAACCTGCACATCATCTCAAAGATCCTAGTTCCTGCGCCGTTGGTGCACATCTCAAATTAAACCTACTTCTAATTTATTTTTAATTTTCTTGAAAAATTCTTAGCTAAATGAATTTGTGTTTTTTTTTTAGTATGGTTCATTAACTTTGAGATTAATTTTAGTTACTAACGGATCTCTTGGTAGGTTATATCTTCTTAAGTTTTCAAGCAACTTCCTCATTTGTTCTATTTGACTTGTAATAGGGACTTTGCAAATAAGGCATGCTTTATGTAACTTTGTCCACATTTTCTTGTAATGCACTATAAACATATTTTTATTATCTCCATTAAATGTTTGAACATTCAATTTGGTAGCTTGCAGAAACTACAATTAGAATACCAACACAGCTGATGGATAATACGTTTATTG
This sequence comes from Ginglymostoma cirratum, assembly GCA_024137785.1. Lineage (NCBI taxonomy): Eukaryota > Metazoa > Chordata > Chondrichthyes > Orectolobiformes > Ginglymostomatidae > Ginglymostoma > Ginglymostoma cirratum. The sequence goes on along the minus strand of JAHRHZ010000268.1, from coordinate 34,108,974 downwards.
CTATATTCTGAAACTGTTACACTGTATCCCAATCCAACAACAGTCATTGTTTTTTGAATTATGCCAGTAAGTTCTTTCTGGTGAGTTTAACTTTCTCACTTATCAAACTTGTATCAGCTAGCAGCTTAAGAGATAACACAAACAAGTTCAAATACAATATGAATATCGTCAGAATGATTAACTACTTCCATATTTTGTACAAAATGACATAGTGGTAAGATTCCTAGGAACGAGAAATATTTCTGACTTCTGGGAATTAGAAATATAAGAATTCCCTATGGTTTTGTAAAGACAGGAAACGATATACATTGTGTCCAAAAGCAATTCATTCTACCATCAAACCAAATTGAGTTATTAAAAATGTGCTGTCACCATTATGCACACTCTGTACTCTGACTTTCCATAAAACAATGGTATTTCTTTTTTTAATATCAATACACAGTAGTTGAATCATGAGCATGATTTTTAGCAATAATTTGAATATAGCTAAATGCGCCTGATGTGTATCTTTCTGTCTTCTTGCAGGGGTTTAGACATGTTTAATATGATTATAAAGTAGTGGAGAACACACAAACTAGTAATTTCTTGGCAATGTTCCTTAGAAGTTTTCTGAAGACTCTTGTAGAATAATAGTCTAATTACCACATATAATTTGTCATCTCCTGAGGAGAGGTTAAGGGCTAAGAGCATAGATTCCTTTGAGCTGGCTCTTTGCTGCTGTGTCATCTGTCCAGGACTAATCAAGTTATCATATCAACAAATCTCCCTCAGTCACAGACTTCAGTGTCTGGCCTTTGAGAAAAATTTGATGGCTGCAGCGCAGACAAATTTCTAGCAGCATGATGTTGGAGCTTTCCCGCCTGGCAGTATGAAAAGTACCTATAACCTCCGTACAACCTCTCCTCTCCCTCACGCTGAGAGTTCACTTCTTGTGAGTCTCATGCTGTTCGTTGCAATCAGTCAGCCACTCCTGATTAGGCCAGAGCCACATTGAGGGAGCTGTTCCTATTCACAATCAGATATACAATTCAGATTAAGGCACACTACAACTATTTGGTTACAAAACCTTGCTCTTTGCAGTTGTATCCCATGAATGAGGTGCTAAGCTTAGAGGACTTGAATTAAAAATAACATGAAATTCTTTTGTCGTTTTCCCTGATTTTATGCACTGATAAGTGAAATGTACATGTAAGTGTTTTTCTCTCCTAAACGTGAAGCATTGACATTCTTTCTTTAAACATTGATTACATCAGGGCCCCATGAGTGGCAATAATGTCTTTTTGGACACAAACTAAAAGCATTGCAGTGCGCAAAAACCACAAGAAAGAATAAAGGGCATTTCTCTAACACAAAGGATTTCCTACAAGGCTGCACATTTTAATACTAGCACTGTAGAAACAGCTAATTACAACTTTCCACCCTGGGGTCTTTTTCAAAGCTTCTGAAGACCAGAGGCTCAATTCCATTCAGGGTTAAGCTGTCATAAAATGGCATGTCCTATTGAAATTAAATGAGAAGTGCCAATTTAAGACAACTGAAATCTAATTAGAAATGGAGCCTCAGTACTGACAGCTATTTACATTATCTGTTTATTCACTTTTGCAGCAATGCCAAACTTAGTTGAGAATAAACTTCGGTATCAAGTATCATCAAGGAAGGTAAATGCACTGCATGTCATTATCAGAATTATATCTTTCTTTCAATTCCCACTTATACGCACAATCAATTGTGGAAAGTAAATTCTTATGAGTTACTGATCTTTCTCTTTAAAGCTGTGTGTCATTACTGAGCAGGAAAAAGAACTATAATTTTTACTAACGTTAATGTGTATCCATAACTCCCAATTCCAAGGTCAACAAATATTCAATCCTATCGCAAAACAATGGCACAGATAGTGTCCAAGAATTCAGAAAATTATAAGTTTTTATGTTTGTTTCTTTGTTTGCTAGTTACTAATGGTTGTTACTAAACCTCCACGTTTGGATCTATCTTTATCAAGTGAATGATCAGATATATTGTTGAAAACCAGGACTCTTAAAGAACCTATTTTGTAGTGAAATTTCTATTAAGATTTGAAAAATGATGCAAGTTACTTTTCACATACTGATTCCCTGTTTAGTTTCAGGCTCTGAATTTCTTTAAAAAAACAGGGGAGAACCAAAGATTATTTTTGTAGCTAGAAGATTGTAGATTTTAGTACAATACTTTGGCGTTCGATGACACAGCAGAGAGCGGATATTTTTGCAGATTGCTTTCCGTTAAATTATTTTTTCGTGAGAATCTCCTGGCAGGCAACACAAAAGCCCAGGTATGGAATCACTGCTGGAAGCTGACCTTTCACATCTGCAGCAAATGCACTGTGAGCATGCTGCACAATGGAACTCAAAGTTGGTCAGCACACTGACCCTGGCTGCCAAAGCTACCTGCTGCTCTCTTCAGAGCTGCAAAAAGCACGGCTTTCAAAATGATGAAAAAAACTCTTGGATAATAAAGAAGTAACAAATGTTAATAAAAGGCAATAGGAACCATCTTAAACCATTGAAAATAATGTCAACATCTGTGGGCCTTTTACTCAAACAGGCAGAAGCTGATGAATAAACTCTTGAAAAGGCATTCAGTACAAAGATATTTGAACACTACAGTTTTTTTTGTATTTATCAATGCAGATTTTGATTGCAGTGCACTTCTTTTACTTTGATGTCTTTGAATCAATACTGATCATCAGCTTTATCTTTATTATGAAACTCAAGAGTGCGAATCAAAGTGCAAGAGTAACTTTAGTCTTAAGTTTCACGTAAAGTGAATGATTTTAGCAAGAAACATGACTTCACACAGACACACGGTTAAGGGAGAAGTAATTCTTTTCTCTTGAAATAATCTGTGATAGAAATCTATTTTTATTATGGTGTTAAAGGTTTCAAATAGCATCAATATAATCCTCTTAACTTTACTAGGAATTACAAATCTTAGAAAATTGAGAAACTAGAAAGATAAAAGGCAGTGAAATAGCTATGCATAACATTTGAAATCTTTGGATTAAAAGGCAAGCTCTATTCTGATTTATTTTTGTTGGCTATTGGAAGACCCCTTTTAAACATTACAGAAATTTCCTTTTTATAGGAATATATACGTATCATAACAACTTTAATGCATAAACTGAGACAGTTTAAAAACTTCCACATGAATACGTGGGAGGAGCTTTTGCTAAAAGTTACATACTTTGCTGTAGTTTGGCAAATGAATCAACCTGTTCTCATGCCAACACTAACACCCTTCATTTGCAATAGCTGGAATTTAAAATGACTTGCACATTTCGAAATTGTACCATGTGTTTTTACTGTAAAATAGATGTGTGATCTGCACTGTGGCAGGTTCATATTCATCACAATCCCCACTATCAAATATTTTTGCTTTGCAGTGTTTGCTGTGATTTAGGGCATGGTGGTTGATCTCCTAAGCAGGCATTTATACACAACTTTATGACTGAATTTTCCATTAAGCCATACTTAGATTATTCTTCATAGGATTACAGATACACAGATGTGATGACTAACAGATTCAAAGCAAAATTTTGTAAAGGAACAGTGTTCATTTAAGAGATAATTATATTAATCATTTTAAAAGACTCCAAAACAGTGTCGTTGATGGGTCAAAGTTACATTTTAGAAGGAAGAAAATTAGGCTGCTGTTCCATCCCCATTTTCATTTACTTGATCAAACTGAACCGGACGGTGCAATCCCTGTGTTTTTTCAGCATTGAGGCGCCCTGATATCGAATCTATCCCCATTCCTACATTCTTCTCCCACCATAACATTAGCTGTTTATATTCCTACCTGACCATCATCACCGAAACCTTCATCTGCACCTCTTCTACCTTGTAAATTGGTTTATATAAAGATGTTTACATCGGTTTCTTTAACCCTTCATAACAAAAATTTCAAATTCCAAATTTCCTGCTACTCTTCTACCATTTGCACTCTTCTCAAACCTCTATTAACCTTGTTCTCATGAAAACATTAACTCCCAATTAGTTAGTCCATTGACATTAAATCGTTGACATTTTGTCCAATTCCCTTCATGGCTTCACCATATTTAAACTGAAGATCTCTAGTGCTGTCCTTATCAGCCACTTGTATTCTCCCTCATACAACTTGCAAATTCATGAGAACTTTGCTACCCTATCCCACTTCCTAAGCAATTTTATTCAGTTCACCATGTACTCTCACTGTTTCCAGTTCTGGTTTGCCTTGTACTTTCTCCCACATCCTCCCCACCGTCTCTGTAAATCTTCCTGGATCCATATCTAGCATTCTGGAATCCACTGTCTTGTTGCCATGTCAACATTTTCAGAAACCCTTTGTGTTGTTGCCCAAAGTTTTATTGTTGCTCAGGATTAGCAATCCAACAGAGCACAATTTCAATATCTTGACATGGGAATTATCAAATCCAGGTGCTTGATGTTTGTTTGTTAGATTGTAGCATTTTTGAAAGGCTATAAGAAAAATAACATGCTACCCGAAGCTTGATGTGACCTAAATACGTCGAGCAGTTGGTTGGAAATGCAGATAATATAACAGTAAGAGAGAAAATGTTGGGATAAAAAAAAATAAAGTAAAAGAAATAGGTTAACATTAAAACTGTGGGCAATGAGTTCAGAATGTAGTGGAAACACACGATTTTCTGAAAAACATCAAACAACCATAGGATATAATGTGATACAGGAGACTAGCCTGTTATGCCTGAGTCAACTTTTTGGGATGGTTTTCCAATCAATTCCATTTCCCTATTTTTTTCCCCAAGAGCTCTTGCATTTATTTTTCCTTTGAAGCGTTTGTCTATTCTCTTTCAACTCTCATGGTTGTTGAATTTGCTTCAACCAGCTTTTCAGATTGTACATTCTAGAACACAACCCACGATCTAAGAAATATTTCCTTGTATCATCACAGGTTCTTTTATTAATCACTTAACGTCAGAACCCTCTGGCTGCTGCTCCATTAGCAACTGGAAAATGTTTCTCCTCATTTAAAACCATTCATTATTTGGACATCTTTACCAAATCTTGCCCTAACATTGTCTTCTTGAAAGAAGAATGTCCCCTGGTCTTTAGACTCCCCACATAACTGAGGTCCCTTATCCTTCTTAGCAGTCCAGTAAATTGTTTCTGCAATCTCTCATTATTACTATAAAGTTATGATTGATCAGTTTACAAATATCAAGGTGAGAATTTTCCAGTCCATTGGTGTTGAGATCAGAGATGATGGGGTCAGCATATTAAGTGTTGAGGAGGGGGACTAGATGTGGACGTCGACATGGAATGGTTCCCTGATACAGACATTCTGTAGTGAACTTACTTTCAAAAGGCTACAAATAGAATCACAACTTACTCTATGGATGTGGGCACCCAATTAATTTTGTTAAGCCTTATTTAGGGGCAATTTTGCCATCTTGAGGCCAGCCCAATGCTGTGTGTGGAAGTTGCCAGTTCAGTGAGGGATATGTTGCTGCAACAGGCTGAGGGTATAGCAAAGCCAGAATCTCCTTGCGCATGGGGCAGGGCCCAGGGCAGGATAGGCAAACCTGTGAGTGAAATAATTCCCCCAAGGGATTTCCGCTCTCTCTCTGGTTTGGTGTTCATCAGTTTGCTTTCGATCCATGCCTTTGAGGGTGTCTCTATCTTGAGGTAGCCTTGTGATTTCTGAATTGCCCCAGCAGTGACTGCCTCTCCCTGGTGTGACTGTAGAAGCCTTAGGGCTACCAGTCTTCAGATCAAGTCTGCAAAATTGACAGCTCACCTGCCATACTGAATAGGCAGTGAGTACTGAGACTAATAACGAGAAAGCTGCCTTCCAGATGACTGTGTGGTTGGTTTCACGGCCAGCCAATGTGAGATCAGGGACTCCACACTTGTTCCCCAAGCCCATGAGAAAATCCAGTCCCAATTTTCCAAATTCCTTGTGAGAATTCAAGGTATTTTGTTAGAATCTAAAGTCAAAACACTCTTAGCATTTTAATCTTTGGTACTCTCAGCAAACACTTAGAGTTTTTTGGTTAGTTGCTTACAAAGCTAAAATTTTCAGTGTGCTGGCAAGAACGCAAGTCAAATTTATACATTCTTGCCCAATAAGTCACAGGCATGGTCAGGTTGAGTTTTACATTGCTCAGTGGCTCAGGATAAATTTCAACAATCTCTGGCTTGTTGAGGAAAACCTACACATTCTTGGCATGCTTCAAGTCTTTTCGGTGTGTTCATGCAGGATACTGCATACGGCAATAATAAGAGATCTATTTTACAGAACAGAGCTCTGTCATGAGTATTTAATTCTTGTATGGGCAGCACAAATTGCAACTAAACCTGGAACTGGAATGAGAAAATGGCTACTTCTTGACTAAACAAAAGGTAGTCTTGCCCTCACCTTTTCTGAAAGGATGCCACACAGCATTAGAGCTTTTATCTCAACCGAAAATATTTTACTATTCATTTGGAAGTTAAGATTCTTCTTATGGTTTGGATTTCCTGATAATGGCAAGAATGGGACTGCTCAAATAATCCATCAGTATCCAGACCAGGTTGCATGGTTCACCAAGATCTGTTGCATTCTGCAAAATCTTACCACCATGAAAGCACATCCCTGGCATACAAGATATGGGAAGCTGCTGAAGAAGAAGAGCAAGAAAAGAGGAGGGACCAGTACAGAGCCTTTCAAGTCAGTTTCTCCATGTTTGCCTCTTCCATTATTAATACCTGTAAACATATCTTCATTCCCAATTTGACATCAGACCCACATCTTACAGACCATCACAGCATCTTCATGGCCGTTATGCTGAAATACAAACTGTCCCACATGAAACATACCAAGCCAAATGTATTAACAAAATAATTCAATATTCCACACAAATGTCAAATAAACATCCTTTGTGGCTGCCTTCCATTTCGTTTGCTCTGATGTTCCTACATTGTGTGACCACAACATGGTTGGTGGAAATCTGCTGACTTTCACTGGAGATACTATAGATGGTCATTATGATCATTTTATTTCTTATTCACTTGTGGGACATGGGCATTGCTGGCTGGCCATCATTTATTGCTTCTTCCCAGTTGTCCTTGAGAAGGTGCCTTCTTGAACTGCTGCAGTCCATCTACTGTATATAGATCACAACACCATTAGAAAGGGAGTTCAAGAATTTTGACCCAAAGAAAGCAAAGGAGCAGCGATATATTTTAAAGTCAAGATGATGAGTGGCTTGGGGTATCTTGCAGGTGGTGGTGCTCCCATATATCTGCTGCCCTCAAACTTACGGATGGAAGTGGTCATGAGTTTGGAAGGTGTGTCTAAGGATCTATGGTGAATTTCTGATCTGCATCCTGCAGACAGTACACACTGCTGCTGCTGAACATCGGTCGTGGAGGGAGTGGATGCTTCTGGATGCAGTGCCAATCAGTGGGCTTCTTTATTCTGGATGGTGTCAAGATTCTTGAGTGTTGTTGAAGCTGCAGTCATTAAGACAAGTGGGGAGTATTCCATCACACTCCTGACCTGTACCTTCTGGGTAGGGGACAGGCTTTGGAGAGTCAGGAGGTGAGGTACTTGCTGCACTATTCCTAGTTTCTTACTTGGTTTGTAGCCACTGTATTTATAGGACTAGTTTATTTCGGTTTCTGGTCAATGTAAACCCCGAGGAGGTTGATAGTGGGGGAATTTTCAGTGATGGTAACACCATTGAATGTCAGGGACAGTGGTTAGATTGGCTCTTATTGGTGATGGTTGTAGCCTGACAATTGTGTGACACAAATACTTACTTGCCACTTTTCAAGCTAAGCATGAATATTGTCCAGATCTTGCTGTATTTGAACGTGGCCTGCTTCAGTATCTAAGGAGTCACGAATGGAGATGAACATTACACAGTAATTAGTGAAATCACCACTTCTGACTATAGGAATGCCATTGATGAAGTAGTTGAGATAGTTGGGCATAGGACACTACCCTGAGGAACTCCTGCAGATATGTGCCCTTGTATTGAGCTTAAAATGAAAGAGGTGTTCGTTGACATAAATTGTTTCTAACTAAAACAAACTGGTTGGATTACCTAATTTTCCTTAGGAATAATTTAATATCTTTTTTATTGCAGCTTGCTGTAACTCGCTAACATATTTATATGATGACATGCTTGACTTCCTGATGCTCTGTAACTATGTCCCAGTTCTGCATAACTTCTGGAAGTAATCTATTGCTTTACAGCTGTAGTATTCATTTCTTAAATAGCTGGTTACTGCTGGTGTCTGTGAGGTCCTTGTTCCAAAGTGCAGACATTGGCTATTAAAATCAAAAGTCTGGCCTGTTGTTTGGACTGGCTTGTCAATTGTGTCTTTAGGGTTTTAATACGTTATAAACAGAATGAATTCTGCACAATTCTAGTGAAAAGTTTGGTCTTCCCTCTTAGGATTTCTCTGTGCTTCTTTCTGATTTCCTCATCATCCGAATGGCTTTACCACAGTCAAATCATCTTTGTAGTGTAATAAATCTGAGAAAGATTCATCAGTAATTCCAAAAACAATTCTGTCTGCTATGAATTTTAATCTTAGAGATCCACATTCACATTTTTCCTCTGAACTGTGTAAGTCATTTATGACTTTTTCTATGGATTTCCCTGCGTGCTGAACTCTACTTTTTAATCTTGCTCTTTGAAGAATTACATTTGTTCTCAGATTAAAGTAGTTGCCAGAAGCTTTCATCAGAAGTAACTGTGCCTTCTTTAATACTTGGCTAACTTTAACATCAGCAATCAAATTCAAAAGCGTGTTTACTTGTTCAGTTTCTGATTTAGCAACTAGTATGGAAGCAATTCTGCATCTTAAGAACTCGAAGATCTGCAATTCTGTGTTCTATTTGATTCACGTCTGGAATTAAATCTTCCTAGCAATGTTATTTCTCCTGCCATTTTATCCTAATGTGATCATTTATTATTTTTAGTTTAAAGCTTTTCAATTTTGGAGTGTCCCATTGTTGCTTTAGTTTTGAAACTTTAAAGGTTTTTAATCCTGTAATATTGCAATGCTGCTTTATTTTCCTTCTTTTAAAGTCTTTTAGATGTGCAGTATAGCAATCTTTCTCCCCTGTACTGCTTATTGGTGAATTTTTCTACGTTTTTATGGCCAAAATGAAGGTTTCTCACCCTTTGACCAAATAATTCCTGTCATGTTCCTCAACTTTATCAAATAAATCCTATGCCCTTAAAAATGAATCCTGTTGCCTTAATAGCATTAATAGATTACTTATGCTGCTTGCAGTGCTTCTAATAATATTCATTACCTCACAACTTTAAGAAAAGCATTCCATTCACTTTAAAGGCCTCTTCAAGAGTATGCTGATTTTTGAGGCCTTAGTAAATTCTTCCTCCCTACCACGGCTTCAATTATGAATCATTTGCTCTTATTGCAGTCTCACTTGTCTCCTTACTTTCTTATTTCTGTTAGACTCTGTCTGCTGAAGCTTCTAAATTGTCCTTTTGTCACTTTGATTCTGTGTTTGTAACATTCTCTGTGCTGCACCTTTTGTTTAACATACTGTTATAGCCCCCGACTTCCCTTACTGTATCTGTGCCTTGTGATATCTGCCCTCTATGGTGGCATCACTCGGTCTGAGCTGGAAGTACATATTTTTAACTTCTGTTCTTTTCAGCCTATAATTGCACTTTTATTTTTTAAAACTTTCTCTTTGCTCATCTGAGACTTTAACTTTATTCATGGAGCATCCAATGTCTCTTCTTTCTCTTTGGCGGTACCTCTTTCTGGGACTGCTCAAGTAGTTCATTAGTATCTGATAGAATCTGTATCAGCTGTATGTAGCTTCTAGCTCACAATCACTTCTGCACTTGTTTTACCAAGTCTGTGGTGCCTTTTCCTTCTGACTGTAGATTCTGTCCTGTGGAAACTTGCCCTAAGTTTGTTTGCTGCAGAGTCCTTGATTGTTCAGTTCCTTGTGCTGCTGACTAAGTTACTCTTCAAGTATAACAGAAGATTTCTTCCGAGATCGCTGGTATTCATTCTGTACAGTTAAATCAAATTTCAATTCATACCACAACCTACCACATCATATGAGCAGGGTATGCCAACCACTGCCAACATCTGGTCGACTAGGAAACTGCAAGCATTCTCTATTTTTGACCACGTCTACAGGATCTATTTGGTCTAAAGCAGTAGAGGAAAGCATGAAGTAGCCTAATAAGTACAGACTGTTGTCTTAAGTAAGATACATTCTACTGCATGATAGTGATAAAGTACACGAAAAATTGATGATATGCATTGTTAAAAAGACTGTGACTTAGGGCAACAGCTGTCTCTCCTGGGTGGTTGCAATATGTCCTGCCCTTCCCGACATCATTATAACATCATCAGATTTGGTGGAGCTTAATACAGTCTTTAGCATTAACCCTTGCCAAACAATTACCTTACACAACAATTGATAAAATTGTGATAGGGGATGATGATGAATTGAACAAAATTGTGCTGTTCATGGTTCTGTGATAGGATACAGCATCTGGAAGATGTATTTAGTAACACTGGCCACTCTCATGAGGTCATTGAACTTCTTGAAGCGTCGCATTTAACAAGAATAGCTACATCCAAGCTCTTATTAAATTTATGAATGGTCCTCTCATTTATTAGAGTTGATCCTTCCCTGCACCTTCTATGTGACTGTAACACTATATTCTACATTCTGTTCTATTACCCTGATGTACTTACATAAGGTATGACTTGTCTGGTTAGCATGCAATACAATACTTTTCATTGTATCTCAGTACATTTGACAATCATAAATCAAATCAAATCTAACGTTCATGTCCTCGTATATTGCTGGTATGAACAGTGTTATCTGCTTTTCCTAACTTCTCAGTCTACATTTGGAGGATTCTTTCATCCCTGAGGGTGAAGGACCTTATTGCTCCTATCCACTTCTTGCCCCAAGTCTCCTGTTCCTGCAGCAGAGAACTTTACAATCCACTCTCTGCCCTGCTTAGTCATCTTTCTGAATCCCATCCCACATCTTCAACAGCTGGAATACACGTTAGCTTTAAGAGGTGCAGACTAGACAGGCATTAAATAGTGAAGGTTAACTTTCAGTTACACAAACTTGGAATGCAGCTGAGTGATGCAGCTGCCCAATAGCATATTTGCATGCAGCGTGCATCGAAATATAGGGCTGCGAGTAAAGCTTACATTACAGTCACCACACCTTGTTTTGGGTGGGGGATGGGTTCTCAAATTTTACCCTCCAGGTTTACGCCAGAATAGCAGAATTCAGCTTCCATCTTTTACCCAGTTTTGTTCATTTTATATTGACAAGTTCATTTTTTACACATCTGTAGACAATAGCCAGCATTTTTCTTTATTGGTCCTAAACATTGTTGCATTTGTGGGACCAAAATAATTTAAAAGCAGCCTAAATTTAATCTGCCCACATTGACTATTTCAGGAGCATTGTGCTCATGGTACAACACTTGGGCCAGCTGTCATGCAGATAAAATCTTTCACAAAGCCTCTATGGGGCCACAGTGAAAAAGATTCTGGTTAATGAGATGTCAAGACATTTAATGGGATAGCAGAGAGGATTATTTATTTCTAGTACAATGCAGCTACCTTTGTTCTGGAGGTTACATTCATCCATTTAGGTTACTTGAATTTGAGAGGCAATGCCTTGATTTTGATAAGTTTTAGGTTTTAAAGTAAAGTATTTTCTTTGAGGATTAGATTATAATTTATGACACAAGGCTGAAATCTACATTGAAAAGATATTTTGACAGCCTCAAGTATTTACTTTGAGGTCTGAACAAACCACCCTGAAATTTTCTCTGGATCAAAGAGATCCAGATGTAATTAGCATCATATTTATTGAGGCTTGAATTGCTAGCAAATCTCAATTCCTGCAACAGTCATAATATCTCTAACATTGTTTTTTAAATAAGTGTTATTTAATATTAATGGAAATAAATGTGATTTTAAAAAAAATTTTGGCCTTTTTTTCAGCTGTGGCCAGTCAATTTCACATCTACACTTGACTCAGCATCAATATCACTTGAATTTCCTATCGTATAATTTGGCTTGCATTTTCGACCCGAGTCAATCATGTGTTGGCAAATAAGCCTTAATTCGTATCAACAGCAAATATTTATTAATTTTTTTACATCTCTACTTTTTTCTTCTCCTACCAATTTTGACTGCACTAACTGTCACTAAGTTTCACAAATGTTGCATTTTCCAAGAATCACACGCAAACTGTTATTCTTCATGTGTGCTCTTTGACAATGAATTTTTAGGGAACTATAGCTGAACCTGCTCCCCTTGTCACCTGCTATGTACAAGCATCCACTTTCCATCAGCGGTTCAATGTGGAGAAGGTATTTCTTTTGATGCTGTCTCCATTTCAGCTCATGCATATAAATTGTAGTTGTCATATTCTAGGGATCAAATATTCTGTCTCTATAGCTTAGTTGAATGTTGGAAGGAGTTTTACCATTTGGGAGCTTGACCCACTTCGAATCTTCATTGAAGGGTCAGTGAATTGTATTTAATTTGACTCAACAGACGTATTCTAGAACATGTAAAGCAGTAACAAGAAAAATAACATTATGAAACTTTGCACATATCATTTCCAACTGTAGATTGTTTGTCCAACTGCAGATTATGTGTCAATAAATTCTAAATTTAGGTAGTTGGTTAAAATTAGACTGTTAATAAGTATGACAACTTAATGGGATAATATGTTAGTTTATGGATTGATGCAATGGATCAGCACTGGTCTTCACTTTTAGGATTTGATAAAGTTGCAGATATTTCCTCTCTGCTGGGAGGATCCAATGTTTAAGTTAGATAAACTCAGCCACTTTCACTGGATAGGGCCTCATGGTAAAACTGTTCATAATGCAGCGTAAGTTATAGTAACATCAAAAGAAAATTCATTTGGGAATGAAAATTCTGCTCTCAATTTGGGAATTCTTACTACTGACCAAAAGAAGACTGTGTTTCCTTTGTCAGCACTGACATCTTGAAGTTTTATGAGTATTAAAAAAAAAGACAGATTTTGGAAATAAATGACAGCTTTACTTTTGAATGATTCCATCAAAAAGGAACTGACCACTATCTGGTAATGAGCCATGGTATCCTGGAAAAAAATACTGTTTGGAGTATCTTCAGCAAAAATTCCTGAAAGTACAGCTGGAAAACTTCCAAACTTGGAGGTAATGTAGATCTGTCATTCTGATTATATTTTACTTTTATATTAATCTTCTCTCCCAACTTGTTCCAAAAATTATGAAAAAATATGTTTCTGTTTGTACTACATTGAATACACAGACAATGCATTTTCACATACTGAAGATAATACTTGAGGCTAGTCCAAGCATTGGATGATTTTTTATTCAATTTACATCCAATTAAAATTTTATTTAATTATTTCACAATGTAATGCCTCACACTCCAAATTAAACCATATCTGAAAATTGCATATAAAAAGAGATTAAATACTTCATGCTAAACCACTAGTCTGTGAACATGTATGTGTTCCAGATTGCATTTCTCAACAGCTCTAGTAGACCTCCAAAGGGTCTGCTTCCGTGCTGTACAATTCTATGACTCTATGACCTGGCAGGTATTTTTCATGATCAGCCAGAGATTGAGCTATCAGAAATGTGGGAGTTGAGGGGTAAATTGGGCTGAAAGGTTCATATCTCCACTGAAAGAGATATATTGTGAAGCAGCAAAGTAAATATTTTAATAGTTCCAAGAAAATCAATAAATTGGGCTCTCTATCTTCTATAGTAATTTAATTACATTTGTTTTTCTTATATTCAACAGCTCATTAAGTCATTAAGTGACAAGGTGAATGTGATGGATTGCAGTTGTCTTTCATTTTCTGTGTAATGATGGGACCTATTTAATTTGACAGCTATTTTGCTTTTTTTTCATTCAAATCCTCAGATTAACAAAGCTTCACATTCAGGTAATATATTTTGAAATAACTAAGTTTGTGGCGGTGACCTCCAATAATCTCTTTAAGGATTATTGATTAAACTGTGATAATCTGGCTATTCTGTGATGCCAAGGCATACTAGGTTATCAGCCAAGTGCTGGAAGATAGGATTAGAATAGTTAAGTAGTTGCTTTAATACAGCACTTACTTGAAGGATCAAAGGGCCTTTTTCCATGCTGTGGACCTCTAGGAGTCTGTGAATGCAGTAGACCAGTGGGCCAAGCAATGGCGATGTTCAGGGGTTCAAAACGGGATCCACAAGACAGTTGTTCATCACCTTACTATTATATCTAAGAGTTTCAATTTTGATAATATTTGATGTTGGTGTGAAATCAGACTTATGTTATTTATACCTCTGAATTAAACAATTAAACATAAAGGAATGCCAGTGCCTGAAATCCTTGCAATGTGTTCAGAACACAAAAAACTTCGGCCATTTAGACTCATTACAGGATAATCGTGTTGATTCTCTATCCTAATGAATCAACTTAGCTGTTACAGCTTCCTATACTAAATCACCAAACTTCCGTAATTCATTTGAGACACACTGTGGCACTATGAAAATGTGAACAGTGAACAGCACTATATAAATACAACTTGTTTTTTCTATTTTACCTGTGAATCCGATGGCTGCTAGAGAAGCCAAAAAGCCAACTTTGGCTGTAGCGTGTACGTCTAAATGGGTCAACAAGCTTGTCTGCTTATTTGGAGTGGAGTCTACTTAACTGTGGAAAAACAACCTGCCGCTGGGTTGCAATACTGAATATTCGCCAAGACTAACTTCAACAAAGGCTTTATCCTGTCTCTGTTCACCTCTGGCAGCAGCCTCTAAGATACTGGTACATCCATTACACAGACTAAATCTCAAACTTAAATGTACCCACTGATGACTGCTCCAGTCAAGTTTTCCAAACTCTCTTATGCCTTTAGTTTTGTGGGAAAAGAGATCTGTTCCTGAAACTACAATTATACTGCAGCCTGCCTACAGGCAGGTTCTCAACCATTCTAAAATTAACTACTGCTATCCCAAGTCCAAACTGACAATTGAATCAAGGTAGATATCTGTTGATTTCCCACTGTCACACAAAACAACACTTACTTTAGAATCCAAAGCTCATGAGCTGCATGTGATGTAGCCCACATCTAAAAATGGCTTCAGCATCTTGTGAGCCTGCTGCAGTGCAGTGTAGACTCCCTGTACATTTCCTGCACATTATGGGTGGAGTTTGAAAATATTCACCATTGTTTCATAGATGAGTTAGTGTTAATATATTTATCTGTATTTGATCAATGTGACTTGCTAATTAATTTACTGAATGCTGCCAGCAGTATTACTCAATGAAATAAAAGTGAATTAGGAACTTAAAGAGAGGTTGCCTAGACTTGTCTGTTATGTATTTAATCCACTGATTTCGGATGGGAAATTGCATTCCACATCAATCCAAGCCTCATTTGAATCTGTCACCATTTAGCGACTAACCAACATAGTTAACAACATAAAGTAGACTGTGATGTATGTATTTAATTTACATGACAGGCCATGTATCATGTGGCTGGAAACAGGAAGACAAAGGATCAAGCTTTTATGAATATGCACATTCCACTTTTCAAAACACAAAAACACAAAAAAGATTTGGCAATGTTTACAATTACTGGGATCTTTGAACAAAGAAACACAAATGCCTCCCCACATTCTTGGATTCAGATCACTCCATTTAACTTAAACATCTTTCAGAATGAGTTATAGTTAACTAATTTGAAACAGAAAAGCTACATTTGTGAATCAAGCCGAAGTGTGTGCAATTGATCTGCTTGTTTTCTGATCTCTTTTAGTTTTAGATTAAATTTTAATATAAGTTGTGGTTGATTATTGTACAGCTAGATCAACTTGTCATTTTTATCAGAAATAGTGTTTTTAATTATGGTAAATGTTTAAAGCCTCTCGCTCGTATTTTCCAACTCTAATAGCTATTTACTGTGCAAACTTTTATCTCCCAGATGTAAAGAATAACAATTATCATTTCAAACAGCAAGCGCAAATGAATAATTAGTTTCAAATTTAATTTATTATATTTATATAAACTTGCTCCTTCTTCCTTTCTTTCTTTCACACCTGCACACCTTCTTTCTTGTTGTCTACTTTTCCTTCCTCAATGTAATTCACTTTCTGAAGGTTATCAAAACAAATAGGTTTGTGACCAGAATGATCACTTGTTTTTCTCATTCTCCCACACATATACACACACTGTTCTTGCTATTTAAAAATAATTATTATAAGTTTTTCCACATCATTTGGAGAAATGCTACTGAGTAGAAATTGTTAGAAAACAAAAGAAAACAAGCAGAAGACTGACACATTCAGATGTACCCTGAGAACTGCATGTTCTAAGCCCGCATAACTCACACTCAGCTCATCATCATAATGCTGGATAAAGGTAGCAAAATAGAGCTCAGAATTTTCGATGAGACTAAGCTTTCAACTTAAAGTTTTAGCAAAGGTTTAGCATGATATAAAACAAAATTCAGCTGCTATATAATGGTATTATTGTGAACCATGTCCCTTCATTATGTTAAAAAACTTTACCTTGGAATTAGAAATTCCACCTATATCAGAAAAGATTTCAAGATGGAAAAGAAATCCTGAAAGAGTTTTGAAAAATTTATGGAAACCCAGTCAACAGATTATGCAATCACAGAGGAAAATTCTCTGACTGTAGAATTCAGAGTGTTCACACAGCATGACACATTTAACATTCAAAAGATCTAAACAGTGTCAACTAAAGATGCAGCAGGAGCTGCAGGGAATGCCAGATTCCAATGTTTGTTTGTAATTCATGTGCAAAGACTGTACAGAACCGCTTCAGTAACTGTGTATGCATGTAAAGATTTTTTTTGAATAAAGTATTGTTTTGCAATAAAATAAAATTCAATGAAAAGTGCTGCAGATATACGGAATTAAAAGTACTGTGGATTCTGAATAGATAAGGTCAGTGAAGTTGAGGTGACTAGATTTTCAAAAAATCAAAACTGGCACCCTTTAAAAACCATGTGAAACTGGAAAACCTTGATGATTGATGTTTTGGTTGACAGGGGTGCAGGGGAGGGGCAGTTCAAGGTGGGAAATCATGTGATAACATCTCCTGGAAGATGTCCAGCCAGAATTAACACCTGTGAAGATATTTATTCCAAATGATGTGTTTAAATGGCAGAGTGATGCTGAAATCACTGCGCAGAGGCTGGTTCCCGTCACCTAGTTACCCTTTATTTACTCGTGCACAGTACATTGAGCTGGCGGGCCACAGCCAGAGTCAGTCCTCAGCTGATGGGATTCTAATCTCCTGGTTATATTGATCGGCCAGGGCTTTCCTGATTAGTTCAGGTTAACAACCCCAATTAAGGACTACATTGTCAATGAGGTCCACCCAGTTGCAATCACTACTACCCTCTCCCGCTAAGTGCAGGGACACAGGCCTGGTCTTTCACTTGTAGCTTCTCTTGCGCCATTTTTGCCCCATGTGCAGTTTCTCTGACTCCGACTCAGATATGGGTGGTGTGTAGCAGACTGTGGCCCATCTCTGATAACAAGGCGTGGGGCTGGATGAACACAGCAGGCTAAGCAGCATCATAGGAGCGGGAAAACGTGACATTTCGGGCCTAGACCCTTCATCAGAAAAAAA
>JAHRHZ010000268.1:34070112-34090872 GCA_024137785.1 Ginglymostoma cirratum | reverse complement strand
TTTTTTTCTGATGAAGGGTCTAGGCCCGAAATGTCACGTTTTCCCGCTCCTATGATGCTGCTTAGCCTGCTGTGTTCATCCAGCCCCACGCCTTGTTATCTCGGATTCCCCAGCATCTGCAGTTCCTATTATCTCGTGGCCCATCTCTTGCTTCCAGAACATCTCGGGAGAGTTTCCTCCTCTTCTTCCCACAGTAATTGTATTGAGGCTGCATCAATTTCAAACTCTGAGGTTTCCTTGACACTAGATGGATATGACCCATACAGGGCCATTTCCGTGGATCCGGCATCAATCTTTTGTCTCTGTATTAAATTGTCTCTCTCACTTGGAGGAAGTATGTGGCCAGCATTGGTGTTCCTGCTGCCATTTCACCTGCCCCATCAGGTCTGGGAATATCAAGTTTAACCTGGTGTGGAGCCTTCTCCCGATCAGCAACTCTACTGGAGCTATCCCTGTCTTTGCATGTGGGTGGTTCTATAATTGAACAGGAAACGGGACAGTCTGGACTCAATTGGTGCTGTAGGTTGCTTCTTTAACTCTGCTTTCACTGTTTGGACCGCTCTTTCCACTAGGCCATTGGATGATGGATTGTACGGAGCTCTCCTTATGACTGAATGCCATTTGCCTTTCGAAAATATTTAATTTCCCTGCTGGTATATGACATCCCATTGTCCATGACCAATACTTCTAGATTCCATGTATCTCGAATGATGCTCACAGCTTGTCAATCATCATCCCTGAGTTTGCCAAACAAACCTTATGCACGCCCAACCACTCTGAATGGGCATCCTCAATGACCAGCAACATCGAGCCCTTGAAAGGACCAGCATAGTTGACTTGCAACTAAATTCAGGGTTTACCTGGCCATTCCCATGTATGTGGGGTTGCTGCTGCTGGTGGCACTTTTGGTTCTTGGTGCTCTGGGCACTGCCCAGCAACGCAATTATGTTGGCATCCAACCCCAGCCACCAAACATAGCCTCTTGCCAGCATGTTCATCTTGGAAAATCCTGGATTACCCTGGTGGAGTTGGTCCGGTATCTGGCAGTGACCTTTACTCGGGACAATCGCCCTTACTCCCCACAGTAATATGCCGTCCTCTACGGTGATCTGGTTTCACTGGGTCCAGAAAGGATTTAGTCCTGGTTGTGATGGCCCTTTTGTTTCCCCCATTACCACCAGCTTAGTTTGTTAGGACGGGATCTTCTTGTGTCCACAGTCGGATATTGTCTGTAGTGACTGGAAGAGTGTCTGGAAAGTTTAAAACCAAAACGGACTCTTCCAGGGGAGGCACCACCAGTGGAGTATCTGCCACTTGGCTTCCTGGATGGTGTTCCAATTTGTATGCGCTGAGAAAAAGGGCAGAACACTGAATTCTACTGAAGTTGTGAGTGGCACCGCCTTGTCTTCCTCCAGTAGCCTTAGCAGGGGTTTATGATCAGTTACTTTGACAAATTCCCATCCGTAAAGGTACCAGTGGAACCTCATGCTAAAGATGAATGCTTAACCCTCCTTCTCTATCTGGGCATACTTGTGTTTGGCATCAGCCAGAATCCAGAGAGCTATCAGGCAATCCTCTCCATTGGGCAACTGGTGAGCCAACACTACCCCGATACCTTATGGGTAGTCATCACATATCAGCACCAGATCTTGTTTGGGATCATAATGTGCAAACACTTTGGATGACGATAGCTGCTTTTTCACTTCCCTAAAGGCTGCTTCTTCACTATGAGACCATTTTCGGGGCTGACCCTTTTTCAATAGCAGGTGTACAGGTGCCAAGATGGGACCAGGTTATGTATGAATTTTCTGTAATAATTCATTAATCCAAGGAAATTCTTGAGCCCCTGTACCGACATGGGAGCCAGCGCTCCTTTGATCACCCTCACTTTCTCTTCTAACAGGTGTAACCCAGTTTTGTTAACTCTAACCTCAGTAGGTCACTTGGGGTGCATGAAACACGCAATCTTTTGAAGCTTGTGAAGTCCACATTGATACCATTGGGCTGCAGACTTCCCCAGCGAAATATGAGATGCTGTATCTGCAACTTTCGGGTGGCATCGTTGTGGCACTGCAGGAGGCCCAGGATGGACATGTCATCTGTGGAATGGGAGGGGGAGTTGAAATGGTTTGCGACTGGGAGGTGTGGTTGTTGTGAACCGAGCGTAGGTGTTCCACAAAGCAATCCCCAAGCCTCCACTTGGTTTTGCCATTGTAGGGGAGGCCACAACAGGAACAGCGGATACAGTATGCCACATTAGCAGATGTGCAGGTGAACATCTGTTTGATGTGAAAGGTCTTCTTAGTGCCTGGGATGACAGTGAGGGGTGAGGTGTAGGGGCAGGTGTAGCTTCCTGCGGTTGCAGGGAAAAGTGCTGGAGGTAGAGGGGCTGGTGGGGAGTATGGAGCGGACAAGGGATTCACGGAGAGAGTGGTCCCTCCAGAAAGCAGATAAGAGTGGGGAGGGAAAATGTCTTTGGTAGTGGGGTCAGATTGCAGATGGCAGAAGTGTCAGAGGATGATGCGTTGGATCTGGAGATTGGTGGGGTGGTACGTTTGGATGAGGGGGATTCTGTTTTGGTTGTTATTGCAGGGAGCGGGTGTGAAGGTTAGGTTGCAGGAAATGCGAGAGACATGGTCAAGGGCGTTTTTGACCACTGTGGAGGGGCATTTGCTGTCCTTGAAAAACGATGACATCTGGGATGTCCGGGAGTGGAATGCCTCATCGCGGGAGCCGATACAGCTTAGGTGAAGGAATTGGGAATAGAGGATGGCCTTTTTGCAGGAAGGTGGGTGAGAGGAGGTGTATTCTAGGTGGCTGTGGGAGTCAGTAGGCTTGAAATGGATATCGGTTTCCAAGTGGTTGCCAGAGATGGAAACAGAGGTCCAGGAAGGAGAGAGAAGTATCAGAAATAGTCCAGGTGAACTTAAGGTTGGGGTGGAAGGTGTTAGTGAAGTGGATGAACTGTTCGAGCGCCTCGTGGGAGCACGAGGCGGTGCCGATACAGTCATCGATGTAACAGAGGAAGAGGTGGAGGATAGGGCCAGCGTAGCCTTGGAAAAGTGATCGTTCCATGTATCTTACAAAGAGGCAGACAAATCTTGGGCCCAAACACTTACCCATGGCCGCCCCCTTTGTCAGTAGGAAGTGGGAGGAATTGAAGGAGAAGTTGTTAAGGGTGAGGACGAGTTCGGCTAAGCGGATGAGTGTATCAGTGGAGGGGGACTGGTCGGGCCTGCAGGACAGGAAGAAGAGGAGGGCCTTTCGGCCATCTGCATGGGGAATGCAAGTGTATAGGGACTGCACGTCCATGGTAAAGTTGAGGTGTTGGGGACCAAGGAATCGGAAGTTTTGGAGGAAGTGGAGGGTGTTGGTGGTGTCATGGACGTAGGTGGGGAGTTCCTGGACCAAGGGGAAGAAAATGGAGTCGAGATAAGTGGAGATGAATTTGGTGGGGCAGGAGCAGGCGGAGACAATGGGTCGACCAGTGACCATGGGTACCCGCATTTCAACTCCCCCTCTCACTCCTTGGACGACATGTCCATCCTGGGCCTCCTGCAGTGCCACAACAATGTCACCAGAAGGTTGCAGGAACAGCATCTCATTTCGCTTGGGAAGCCTGCAGCCCAATGGTATCAATGTGGACTTCACAAGCTTCAAAATCTCCCCTCCCCCGACCGCATCCCAAAACAAGCCCAGCTCGTACCTGCCTCCCTAACCTGTCCTCCCACCTATCCACTCCTCCCACCTCAAGTCCCACCACCACCTCCTACTTACTAGCCTCACCCTGCCTCCTTGACCTGTCCCTGAACCGACCTATCCCCTCCCTAACTCCCCACCTCCTTGACTGGTCTGTCTCCGCTCCACCTATCTTCTCCTTAATCCATCTTCTATCTGCCTCCCCCTCTCTCCCTGTTTATTTCAGAATCCCCTTCCCCTCCCCTTTTCTGAAGAAGGGTCTAGACCTGAAACGTCAGCTTTCCTGTTCCTCTGACGCTGCTTGGCCTGCTGTGTTCATCCAGCTCTACACCTTGTTCTTTCACATTTGGTCCAATAGGTGCTGCCAATTCTGCAAACTGCACTGGTTTGGTGATTCCTTCACTCTCCAGCCTCCTGATTTCTGCTTCTACTTTTGTCCACTAGGTAAATGGCATTGGGAGACCTTTGAAAAATCTCTGATTTGCATCCTGCTCAACATGAAAAGTGGCTTTGCCCCCCTCCCCTTTCATAGTCCTAAACCCTTCTTGAAAAACTCTTGGGTATTCACTGGACTTCACTGAGGCAGCCATTTTCTAATCTAAAATTGTTGAGCCAATCCAAGTGAATCTTTTGCAACCAATTCCACCCCAAAAGGCTTGGGCCTGAGCCTGTTATGACCATCTGAGGTAATTTCACCAACCACTTGTCGTAGGAGACCAAAACTGAAGTTGAACCCTTAATCTGTGACATTTCCCCAGTGTATGCTCTCAGTCTGACTGGGGTCTTGTGTAAGCTTAAATTTTGGAGTACTGAGCAAATCTTATTAACGTCAGATTCTGCAGGCACAGATACAGCTGTGCCAGTATTAGCCTCCATGGGAACTGGGTCACCATTTAACCAAACATTAAATTTATTTGGTTCTGATTTGTGTGTCACTAAGCAATTTACTTGCTCCAATCCACATGTAGAGGGACTTTCCAGGGGTGTGCACTCTCCTGGGTATCAGCCTACAAGTTTTCTTACTCAAATCAGGCCTTGTAGGACTCATTTTCTGTCTTGCATCTGTATACTGACAGCAATGACAATAGCTTGCCAAGCCAGATCCCAAAGTACTGTTTAGCCACTTGGCCAAGGTTTGGCTTTGCTCTGTGGTTTGGCCTCAAGACCCCCTGCTCAGGCTATGCCCTGCGTGAAGCTTTTCAATTGTCTAAACTCAAGTGGAGTTCCCCAAGCTCAGTCAGACAGGTGAAGGTGTCCTCTTCCATTGGGATGCCCCTGTCATACTCATGCTCCACTTGCCACACTTTATGATGACAATGCCAGTTGTAGTACCTGTTTGAAGTCCAGTTGGGCTTCAGCTAGTATGCACTTTTGCATGGTTATGTCATTAATCCCACATACCAAATGGTCTCTCAGCATCTCATTGAGGGTTAACTCAAAATCACATGCCTCTGCCAGTCATTGTAACCTCATCAAAAATCCCAATACAGATTTCCTCAGTTCTCTAGCAGCCAAATAAAATCAATAGCACCTCAGGATTAGAAGAATTTGGGATTGCAATATTCTTTAACTAGCTTCATCAACTCTTGGGAGGTTTTAGTATCTGGTTCCTGTTTAGTATCTGTGAAAGTTAAGCCCCTTATAACCAAAAATGCTGTGGGTCCACAAGCAATCAGAAGGATTGCACATTGCTTTTCATCTGCCCCAATGTCATTCACCCAGAAAAAATATTGTATTCTTTCCACATACCAGGACAAGTCTTTGATGGCAGGGGCAAATGAGCCAAGCTTCCCAAATAGAGGCATGATACCAGAAATGCTTACCCCAACTCCAAAATGACAGTCACAAATGAATGTTCTTGGAGTATGTCCTCTTTTCTCCCATCATCACTGAAATAACTGCACAGAGGCCAGTTCCCATCACCTTTTATTTACTTGTGCACAGTAGACTGGCTGTAACCAGCCAGCTCAGAGTCAATCCTCAACTGAGGAGATTCTAATCTCCTGGTTATATTGGTCAACCAGGGCTTTGCTGATTGGCCCAGGTTAACAACCTCAATCAAGGACCCCGTACTCAACAAGGTCCACCTGGTTCCAATCACTACATATGCGAAAGTGAGAGCAAATTACAGTAGAGGTGGAGACCATATGACAATGGTAAGCTAGTCAGTATGTAATGGAAAAATACATTTTCTTTTATGAAATTCTTTTAAAAAATCAAAAAAAGGCATCTACTGTCATTTATAGTTACAAATTTCTCATGTTATTCAATACACCTGGTCAACAAGAAAGTTATTATTCAAGAATGACACCGTTAATTTTAGTCTGTACTACTTTCAAGAGTCTCTGCAGTTGCATTCCATCAATTATCTCTGAAACATTCAGCTCATTTAATGACATGGGTGGGCATTGGTGTCTGTTTGTCTGGTGCTGCTCATTCCTGGGGTGTTGATGCTTCCCTAGGGAATGTTGTTCTCACGGCGAGTGCTTGATCAGAGTAAGATAATTACCTTTCAGCCATAAGATATTAATGCTATAGCATTGAGTTGTTCATTAGTGCAGACACACAGACATGCTGCTGGTTATGCTTGTGAGGGCATCTTAATGACTGTCAATAAAAACAGAAAGAACTGCAGATGCTGTAAATCAGGAACAAAAACAAAGTTGCTGGAAAAGCTCAGCAGGTCTGGCAGCATCTGTGGAGGAAAAAACAGAGTTAATGTTTCGGGTCCGGTGACCCTTCCTCAGCAGGTCTTTGTTGTTAATGAATGTCAAAATCACTGCCAAAAGCGTGTAGAAGTCAAGGCTAAGGGGGAGGCAGTGTGCTTTGTGGGAGTGGGAACAAGGATGGTGATGGAAGGAAACTCAAAATGCATGGGGCTATGTGGAATAGCATGGTAGGCAACATTTGGGGGAGTGGAGGAAAGGGCCGGTGAGTAGCAGTGACAGCTGCCATGGCCTCCACAGAGGGAGTATAGAGGAGCAGGTTAGGCATTATTGCCGTGTATGGCAGGGTCCAGGGGCAGGGAAGACATTTGGAGGTGAAGTTCAATGTGGTGGGTGTTCAGATGGGCTGGACGGGCTGAAATGAGCTGTCAGGGTAGTGTAACATAAAAGGGGATGCAAAGACTTTGGGAGTGTACCTGGCAACAAGGAAGTACTAGGCACTGACATTATCCACTGTGAGCTGTGTTCCCTGCTATTACCTCCCCATCCCCTAGATGTTTAGTGGCGCTAGAAAATAACTAGGACAATGCTCAAGCTGCACAGTATAAATGTCAGTTCAGTGGGTGAAAGCATAGGATTCATGTTTGCAGGATGCTAGGACATTGTAGCAAGAAATATTAGAAGCATGCTTTTGTAAACTCAACTACATTTGGTATGCAATTATTTCATCACCCATTTGCAATGCATACAGAGTGAAGACGCTTAGGGATCAAATGCTGGTGAAATGCAATTTGCAATATGCTGTTATAAAACAAAGAACTGGAAAAAGCTGGAGAAACTCATCAGGCCTGGCAGCATCTGTGGAGAGAAAACAGAGTTAATGTTTCAAATCCAGTGACCCTTCTCCAGAAATGTATGACTGCAAGGAGTGCCAGCCCATCAGTAGCTATTCGGTCAGTGACAAGTTGATGGGGCTGGAATTGGATGAGGGATAATATTGTGATGGGTTAGTTAGTTAATGTGATGAGTCTGGTAAGATATGGCGAGAAATCTCAATCAGCTTTTTTTGGAGATCTCTCCAAAAATATTCAATGCAATTCATATACAATCAAAAAAAAAGAGAAGGTTCAGCACAATGTCCCTGTTGGGTTAATGACTTCCAGAGCGTGTTGAGCTAGCGTTGTTAGTTTTTGGATACAAGTGAAAGCTGCTTCTTGTTCTGTGTCCAGGTACTCTGGATATTACA
Organism: Ginglymostoma cirratum; assembly: GCA_024137785.1. Taxonomy (NCBI): domain Eukaryota; kingdom Metazoa; phylum Chordata; class Chondrichthyes; order Orectolobiformes; family Ginglymostomatidae; genus Ginglymostoma; species Ginglymostoma cirratum. The sequence goes on along the minus strand of JAHRHZ010000268.1, from coordinate 34,083,261 downwards.
ATCATTGAGACTGCATCAATGTTCACATACTGATAACAAATTCCGCAAGATCTAAAGTAGATCACAAACCCAACAAATCATTGCACTGGTTTCACATCTGTCAGTCTCTGATCTCTGCTATTTGGAAATTAACAGCCATTTACAGGTAGAATTCATCTCCTCTAAACATGCAGATAGGATCCATTGTCGCCTTAATTTTATGAACTTAATATTGTAAAAAATGTTGCTGCACTGGCATAGCGTGTAATTTGGAGGGTAGCACAGAAGTGGGACTGCACATGGGCACAAGTAAGCATACCACAGGTCCAGCTCCCTGGATGAAATATTTTACACAAATTCTGTTGCAGAAGAAGCAGATGGAAACAGAACATGGAGGTGGAAAACAGATGCTGAAGAAATGCTTGGCTCATTATCAGGCCTACCAGGTCACTGGCAAGGAGCATGTGGGGTCTGATATCAACTTTGTACGTGCCTTTACACAGAACTTGAAATCTATTCTTTTTAATATGGGAATGATACACAAGTCCATTAATACTTGCAAGGAACCATGATGCAAATGGTGGCCAATATCTGAGCTGTCATTGCAGCACAAGTGGAATCTACCCAACATCTGAGTGCTGAACCAGCAGCTCAGAATGAGATCATGGAAAGTAAGTTACTTGTCATGCAAATATAAACTACTGTCAACATATCGTTTAAGATACTGGTGTTCAACTGGACAATCAGAGTCCCACAGCAAGCCAGCAATCTGTCCCGCTGTAGACTCCTGGGATTTCAGAGATTTATGTCAACTCCTCAGTGATCAGTTTGATTATGTTTTGAATGGCAGCATTGCTTTCTTTACTTGAAAGCTACCCATATGTGCTTGAGTTGGGCACCAGCAATAAGATCCAGTTGATCAGCAGGTCATCCTTGTTGCTCAGGATCCACTCTCTGATTGGACGTGATGGCTCAAACATTATTAATAAAGTGGACTGGTGTAAAAGTATAAAAGCATCTTGTCTTCTGTGACAAATGTGGGGCATTTACTTGCATTATATGCTGACCAGGATTGCACATCAACTGCACCTTCAGAAAGTGGAACATTTGCAGTTGAACTACACTCGAGGATTGCTTTGCAGATGTTGCATTGAAATGTCTATTCAGTCAATGGCATCCTGCACCGCGGGATGGGCCAGTCACTTTGTTGAAGCCTTATGGGTGATTGCGTCCTTTTTCTGGTCAGGGAGTGAACCCTACACACTCCTGGCACAAAGAGTATCAGTAATCTGCCTTGTACATTAATGGCAAACTGGGAAATGTTTGAATTGTTGCCAGCTGCAGCCTGGCAGGTAACAGTCACTTCCTAGCCACTGGTAGCACTGTCCTCCCCCTGCTCTGAGGCTGCATGTCTACTTGCAAAGGTGGCAGATTTCACTGAGCACCTCATTCATAAAATGAAGATGTTGCACACATTGCTCCACTCTGAAGCTATAAATAAATTGCTTCTTAAACATCTCTGATGGATACGTTGTCCTGCTGAGAGCCCCTCTCTATGCAAGCACTTTGCCGTCCTCTGTGTCTCTCTTGCTTCTTTTCTGTTCTGCTGCAGGCCAAGAGAATTGATAACTAAGCACGCATGACTGGGAGCAAACTGTCTGAGCAAAACCCTTGAAGTCAGAACCAAATCCTTCACCCCAGACAGCACCATTCTCTACAGACTTCACTGACTTTAAGTGACACTAGAAAACATACAGCCTTTCTACAAACTCAACAACAGCCCAAAGAAATCAATCATCAACTAGCCTGAAGGCCATTGTTAATCAATTTAATTGGCACTTGTTGGGGGAAGGGAGCCTTCTTGCTCTTGATAAATGCCCAGCTTTGTGTATTAATTGTATAACTGCGTATTAATTGTATTTAGTTGTTAGCAGGTAGTGAGTATTAACTTAAGAAATACACTTGTGAGCCACTAAAAGGGGAGACAGATTGACAGTGCAGTTGTTAGGTTAAGAGGTGTATGTTTATAAGGTGCAACTCTGTAAATAACTGTTTATACAAGTATTGTAAAGATGACTGCAGCTCTACTGTTTATTACAGTGCATACTCAAAAAACAATGAGTTGGAGGGCTGAGTCTGAATATTATACGGCTGGTATCAAATCTGTGCCATGTGCTGACTGAAATCATAATTTGTCCATGTGTCATACCTTCTCCAAAATAATGTCTTACAAGGCCACACTGCCTGGATACAAGGCTGCTCCTAAAAGGGCACTTACTGCACCTTTTTTGATTACTTAATTTGGAAGTTTAGTATGATCGTACAACACAGGATGCAAGAATGCCTACATTTTCCTGCATCATGCAAGCACACTGACTGAGAGGGGAAAATGCCTTTTAGTAATGAGACAGCAATGAGAGAAATAAATATAAAAATGAAGACTTAACTTACATGTTGATTTATTTTGAACCATCCTCAAACAAATTGTGGGCAAAATTATATTTTTACACATCTAAGTTCAGACCCAATAGCAAATAGACTCAATGATTAATACTGCAAGGATTCAATCATTGCAGAAAGTAGCATTGTCAGATAGTGCATTCAAATCAGATAGAGTTTGTTTGTGTATTAATTCCTAAAACTTCCCAATCAATTGACTAGAACGTATCTATGCAGTTACTTATTTTATGTAAGTACAATAAATCTATTATTCTTCCTGTGTGTGGATAGTCAAGTAGACATCAATTATTGATAATTTGTCTTTTTAGCATACCTGCTTTATGATCACAGATTTCTTCCACATTTACTCAAAGCAGAAAACGAAAACTATTGGGTCTTTGTGTGTATAAATGATGTACATTCATATGTATTATAGCTATCAGCCTTGCCATGGAGACAAAATGTGTTATAAGCACAGCAAATTCCCAGCTTTTCCTATTGAATTGTTGCTGCCTCAGTGTGTTGAGGGTTGGAGTCAGGGCTTGGTAAAAAATCAGTCTTTGGAGACTGTTGAGAATCTAGGGGAGCTGGATATTTGGGGTCACTTCCATAATTAGCAGTGGATTGAGAGTTGTAAGGAAGACCTTGGGCTTGGGGCAACAGGGGGACTGAGAACTGAAACCTTTGAGAGTTTTTATGAGGGTTTTCGATAAGGGAGTATCAGTAAATTTTGGAATTTCAGAGGGCATTTGATAAGATACCATACAAGGGGCAGTTGTACAAAATTAATACACAACAACTGTAAGGTAATATAATTTTGAGGACTGAGGATTGGTTAATGGCGAGGTAACCAAGAGTTGGAATAGACAGGTCATTTTTGAGATGCCAGAATGTAACTTGTGCAGTGCTGAAATGATTACTGCCCTGGTATCATCTAAAGACCGTTTACATCATTGAGCAATATCTCCCAATCAGTGTTTGCAACACTGTCATTGATGCTATATCAAATGAATTAAAAGGCTGTCTGCCTTGCCATGCTTAATATAGTAATATTACATCTAAATTTAACAGTATTTAATCAATCAGAATATTGGATTCAAAAACAAAGTTGCTAGAAAAGCTCAGCAGGTCTGGTAGCATCTGCGAAGGAAAAAACAGTTCTGAGGAAGGGTCACCCGACCCGAAACATTAACTCTGTTTTTTCCCTCACCAATGCTGCCAAACCTGCTGAGCTTTTCCAGCAACTTTGTTTTTGTTCCTGATTTGCAGCATCCGCAGTTCTTTCGGTTTTTATATAGAATATTGGATTGTTAACTAGCAGAGAAGACGGGGGATACCAGGGGATGTGATATACAAAAGATTTTTGGGAAGGATAAGGTCTCATATTTGAGGTTGGCAAAGAATTGGAATACATGGGGAATTTTAGGTTGGCAAGTTGTAATTAGTGGGGTACCACAAGTACTTGAGTGCCAGCTATTCACAGTCTATGTCAATGATTCAGATGTGGAGATTAAATGTAGGGTTTCCAAGTCTGCTGATGACACAAAACTAGATGGGGAACATGAGTGGTGTGGTATGAAAAGACACTTCAAGCAGATCTGGACTGGCGGATGTGCAAAAACTTTGAGAAATAAGATACAATGTGCGGAAATATGAGATTATCCATTTTGATAGGAAAAACAGAAAACAGTGTATTTATTAAATGGTGAGAGGTGTTAAGTGTTAAACTTCAAAGGGACTTGGGTGTGCTTATTCATACTTCATTGCGTCATAGACGGAAACAGACCTTTCGTACCAACACATTCGCACCAACCAGATATCCTAAAATGGCCTAGTCCCACTTCCCAGCATTTGGCCCAATGTACTCTAAACTCTTCCTATTTATGTACCTATCCAGATGTAATTTTAAATGTTGTAATTGTACCAGCCTCCACCACCTCCTCTGGCAGCTCATTCCATACATGCACCACCCTCTGTGTGAAAAGGCTACTCCTCAAATCACTTTTAAGTCTTTCCACTCTAATCTTAACCCTATGTCCTCTAGTTTTTGACTCCCCTACCCTCGGTTATTCACCTTATCCATTGCCCTCATGATTTTATAAACTTCTATAAGCCACTGAAATTTAACATGCAGGTAATAACAAATTATTCAGAAATTAATGATATTTTGGCTTCTATTACGAGAGGGCTTGAGTACAGGAGCTAAAGTGTCTTACAGCAATTATGTAGAGCCTTGGTGACACCATAGCTGGATTATTTTATCTAATTATTTTACTTAACTACGAAACTATTTACAAACCATAAGCAGAGTTAAATGGAAATTCACCAAACTAGTTCGTGGATATAAGAGATAGTGGGAACTGCTGATGCTGGAGAATCTGAGATAACACGGTGTAGAGCTGGATGAACACAGCAGGCCAAGCAGCATCAGAGGAGCAGGAAAACTGACGTTTCGGGTCGAGACCCTTCTTTCAGAAATGGGGGAGGGGAAGGAGATTGTGAAATAAATAGGGAGAGAGGGGGAAACGGATAGAAGATTTCAGAAATGGGGGAGGAGAAGGGGACTGTGAAATAAATAGGGAGAGAGGGGGAGGCGGATAGAAGATTTTCAGAAATTGATATAAGAATTGTCTTTTTGAAAAGATTGGATAGACTGGGCTTTTTTGGTTTGGTATTTAGAATAAAAGTAAGTTATCTTATTCAAATGTACAAACCTCATACAGGATCTGGCAGGGTCGATGCAGGAGACTTGTGTTGTGCCTGGTGGAGTTATAAAATCAATGGTCAGAGGCACAGAGTAAGTGGTAGAGTATTTAGGAGTGAGATAAATAAGTTTTTTCACTCACAGGATAATGAATCATTGGAGTTCTCTGCCCAGAGAACTGTGGCCATCCAATGTTGAGTATGTTGTGAACAGATATTGATAAATTTTTATATTTTGAAAATATTAATAGTTTCAAAGATAGTCCAAGAAAATGTTTAAGGAGAAGATCAGCCATGATCTCATTGAATGGCAGAGCAGGTTTGAACGGCAGCACGACAGGGTCTGCAATTCCTTACGTTCTTATTCCCACCAACCAGCCCTAGCGCCTCACAAATCAGAATCCATAAAGCTGACAAAATGCATTCTTTCTTTAGTGAGTTCTGTGGGTTCAGTGAGTAAAATGATTGTCCCAATTCCCGGCTCACTTACTGGGGAAGTAACCTCATTTGGTGGTTAGCACACACAAATACGTGCTGACACATACACAGTGGTTTGGAAAAAAAAATCTTTAAAGTCTCTGTCTCAAAATTTTGAAGTTCTTTTTACCAACTGGTTGTTGTGAAGCGACAAGAAAGAATCCATTGAAAGTGAACTGTCTATTACGAAGAACAAATTGGGAACCAAGCAAATTCTTCATTTACTTATCACATAACTGTTAAGAGATGGATGTTTTTGAGAGCTTGTGTGTGTAAAAATGTGATGTTCAAAAGAGCAAACTGACAGTAAAACTAAAACTGAACAGGAGTAAATGTTCCTCATGTCTTTTTAGAAGCACACCATGTTCAAATCCCACTCACTTATCTCAATTAATTCTGAAAATTATCATTTCTTAAAACTGTAAAACTTTGAAACGACAAAAATTAGTTTGAAGATTAATTTCAGATTAAAGCTAACATGTGCTACATTAATTATAGATGGCATGTATCGGGAAAGGCTGGCATTTCTTTCAGGAAAGGGCTATTTTGGACTGTGTACTTCAGGTCACAGGTCTCACCTCTTTATCCCCATAACATAGAGATACAGGAAGCTAACAATTATGATTCAGCTAGTAAGACTGATGTACTGAATATCACTCAAATATTGTTATTTTTCAATAATTTTTGAGAAAAACTTTTATTTAATGTGAAGGCTACTTTTGGACCTCACTAAACCACTCTGTGACATCTGTGGATTGTAGCTTTAACTGGTGAAAATCAACAAAGCTATTTCAACACAGACATTACCTGGGGTTGGGTTTGTGCTGAATAAAATGCATCAGGAGCTAGTTACAACTAATACTAAGTAAGAGAGAAATCTACATTATCACAGGATTGACAGAAATTTAATTCCAATCTCCCTTACTATTCGTCTTAATTTTTTGCAAGTATGAGATTTTAAATTAGTCATATGAACATATAACAATGTTTGAACCTAATGATATTAATAATTGATCGCAATTTCATCTCCAGATAATTGTTTCAATAATGATTAACTGTTACAGTACAGTTGGCCAGTATCAAAATAATCTCTCATTATCCAGAACTGGATTAGAGAAGATGTTTGCTTTCCCTTAGTTTCCTGTTATATGTTCACTGAAACATAAAAAGTCACCTGAAGTGGGTTGAACTGTGTTGAATGACAAATTTAGTTCAATGAATTATCTAACTGGTCTCAAATCAGATCAAGACAACTGGAAATGACAGGCCATCCATACAACAATTCATTCCAGATTTCAAATTTTTTCTTATCACAAAATCACGAAGATAAGCAACTATGGTGTAACATTTAGCTGGTGAGATAAGATATAGTTTAAAGGTAGGGGATCAGTTTGATGTTAGTAAGATGCTGAACAGCTATCGTGATCCTTAACTGAAATTTAAAATTTTGCTTTTACAATCCACTGACATTATGGAATTTTATTGCCCCATTTATCCTTGAACTCTATATTAAATATTATTTTTGAAACACTCTTCTGGATGTAGTTCTTTTCTCCACTGTATAATTACAGGAAAACCTATTGCAAACCCACACTAATGCAATTGACTTCCTTTACTTCAGTTCTATTCTTTGAACCTTTCGAATAAAATAGTGTAATATACGTCTCATTCAAGAGAAAGATGTTGAAAGTCAGATTTAAACTACTGATCAAATACTAAAACATGATCACAGATTTCTGGGCATGCCATTCTTTGCCTAAACATATAGGTTGGTCCATATATTGTGATTGTCAGATTATTTTATAAAGTTACTGTAATGATCAGATTCAGCCTTATTTACAACTCTCACGGCTGAAAAACAGTAAACATTTACAAAATTTAGGAACAATATCGTAGTATGGGACTATATTGCACAGGAATTCCACTATATGAAACAAAGTGTGGGTTCACTCTATTAACTTACTTTATACATTGTTTTCATATGCTACATCATGTTTGTAACAATGGATTGAAGCTAAATGTTAGGGAATGAAATTAGATTAATTGGAACTTAGAAGTTTTCCACAAGATTCTGGTCTATCAATGTTTGTGTTTTAAGTATTCACAACAGAATTACAATGGAACTAATTCAGCTAAATTATCTTGCAATATGCAATAATGAACAGGTTATGGAGGTGAAACCAGGGTAGCAGGTAATTCCTTCATTTGTTTTTTTTGCTCAGTAAGACTGCGAAGGTTTACTTGGCACAATCTGTTGCTTGGTAAATGGAGGTCAGGGGCCATTTGCCACCAGCAGGTAATAACAAAACCCCAGTAGTAAAAACCTGATATTAGCGTGTCTGTCATCAGCTGCTCTTTGTATTGCGGTCTTAGACAGGAACATGAGTGGATCGTTCATCAGTTAAGTGTTGGCTAAAATTACAATTCAAACAAAGCCCTCTTTTGCAAGGAATTGCAACTAATTACAGCAGCTAATTAAGTAATGCAACACTCTGATTTGCTTCAAAACCTGGATTTGAAAGTTTGTTCTAGGCATAACTTTCTAGACCAGGTGTGGCATACACCTTAATATAGGGTAAAAGAAACACAAGGCTACATACTATCAATAAAAAAAAGTTTCACTTAACTTTTTAAACTTGTTCTGAACTTGCTGGAAATGGGTATAAAATGAATTGAGAATCCAGGGACTGCGAGTTGGACAATTATTCTATTTCACTCATTCTGACCCAATTTGATTATTCCATTCCTGACATTTATGAGTAAGTGACATGAAAAAATGAGGCAATATCCTTCTTTACACATTTACTACATTTCAGTTTCCACGCTGTCGATAGCAAAAGGGGGTCTTATGTCTTTTTTAAATATTCTAGTCAATTGCTTATTAACGAAGGGAAGATCAATGTCATATGGTGACAATAAGTCCACCAATACTCAATCAATATCTTTAGCTCGAATGAAACAGAGCCTATATGTTTCACTGACGAAACCAGATTGAAATTTTGAATGCTGGATGTTCACTTCCATATTACTCAATGTAGGAAACAACTGTATTTAAAGAAAACTCATCTAAATACATTTACCAGGAATTTCCATAAGACCAGTAGACATGGGAGTAGAAGTAGACCAGTCGGCCTTTCGAGTCTCCTCCACCGTTCAACGTGATCATGGAAGATCTGATAATCTTCAACTCTACTTTTCTGCCTTATCTCTACAATCTTTGATTCCCTTACTATTTAAAAATCTCTTTATCTCAGCATTAAATATATTGTACTTAACAAATGAGCATCAACAGCCTTTTGTGGTAAAGAATTCCACAGATTCACTTCACTCTGTGAGAAGAAATTTCTCTTCATCTCTGTCTTATGTGGGTGACCTTATACTCTAAGCTTATGCCCTCTGCTCCTAGACATTCCCAAGGGGAAAATGCCTCGTTGCATCTACCCCTGTCTACTCTCCTAAGAACTTTATATGTTTTAACAAGGTTGCCTCTCATTCTTCTAAACTCTTGTGGATACCTGTACAACTTACTCAATTTCTCCTCTAAGGAAATCTCTCTTTAGCTGGAATTAACCATGCGAATCTTTTCAGGACTGCCTCCAATGCCAGTATATATTTTCTTTGATAAGGTGATGAAAGCTGCTTACTATTCCAGGTGTTGTCTGACTAGTGTCTGCTATTGTTCTAGCAAGACCTTTCCAATTTTATACCCAATTCCCTTTCAATAAATGCTACTTTCCCTCTATTATCCACTACATTTGAATGACAGCTTTTTGTAATTCATGCACAAGGACACCTTTCTGCTATAGCTTTCTGCAGTCTTTCTCTTTAAAAATAATATTCAGCTTTTCTATTTTTCCTGCCAAAGTGCATAACATCACATATTCCTATGTTAAATTCCATCAACAAAGTTTTTGCCCACTTGCTTAACCTGTCTTTATCCCTTTGTAGACTCAGGGACTCTACTGCATCCACTCCAATTTTGGGAGGTCAACAGCAGTCTAGTTTATCTCAGTTTTCTCCCAGTCTTCCACAGCCATTATGACAACTGATTGGTAAAACCCCTGGGGAAATTCTTGGTGAGCATATTTTTAAACTTGTTTTCATGCAGTTCACCAGATTTGTGTTTCTCTTTCAAATTATATATATTTGAATAGATGAAATCAGGTATTCTGTTATGTTTCACAGCCAGTATGTCTGTATGCCTTTAAGAAACATGACAGAATAATTTTGTCAGTGCATCACAGCAAGTATCTATCTTATCATAGATTACTTGCAATCTGACACTGCAATGAAAACATGTGTCTCTGTTGTAATGTAGTTACAACCTTAGCCTGGATACTTCTGAGCCTGAAGAATAAAACATAACAGTTAGTTAGAATAAAAGACTGTTGATTCCTTCAATTCCATCACAATGAAATCCAGTTTCTTATGTTATGGGAAATAATATGAACATTGAAGCATTTAGTAAAATATCCTGCTGGGGAAACTCATGATCAGGTATATGATTATGGTATCATGTTAAGAGGGAACATACTAATGAGCGAGTAATCCATATGTAGAACAGGTGACTAGAAACCAATGTCAGTTTAGATTGCAGTGTTCTAATCCTTGCCTTAGCTCCTCAATGTTGCCTGGAACACTAGTGCGGAATTTGATTGTAGTCTTCTTCTGTTGTGGCTTTGAAAGATTCTTTTAAAACTAGACCACATTATACTGGCCAAGAAAAAATACCTCACTGTGAAAACATTGAGCATCCAGCCTGTGCTTTATACTGAACAGGAATTATTAGGATGCTTCATTCTTGTTTTGGCAAAAAGGATTCATTTATGAATATACTCAAAATTTGGGTCGTTAAATCTTTTGTAAATTTCAGTTAAATGAAAAATCATTACACATGAGAACATTTGGCTTGTATTAATTACCCATCCAAAACACCCTTGAATGCAAGCTAGTTTAAATTATTTTCTGACTAGAAATTATAGAAATACAAATTTTCTAGAGAGAAATTTTCTTTAAAGATTTGTTTCTGAGCGAAGTCACAGAAAATCAATTACTGTGGAGTTTATATTGGCATCTGTAATTAAGGCTAATGCTGACCACTGAGCCTACAGTTACTACTTGATGCTGATTAGTCCAAGCTTTTTCATCATGTCATATTCAAATGGAGACAAATGTGCTTGGGCCAAGTAAAGACGAATTCTTTGTTCCTGAAACTTACTCATAAATTGAATTGATCTCTAAGCTGAAGAAACAAGAAACATGCTCCAGGCTATACAGAAGTTGTGCGTTAGCTAGGACTACAATAGTATCACACATCAAACGGTTTACATTTCATCCAAAGGGATCAGTTGACAGACCTCATATGACTGTAATATGACGTAGTTGACATGTATCACATAGTCTATTGATAAATATATATCAAAATCCCAGTATGGCAGTTGAATTTCATGCCCACTTCATCACTGGCGAACATTGCCCATACACATACAACTGGGAAAAATGTTAGTCACACTGTACTAAGTAAAATACAGGTTGAAACAAACCACAGTGATATTGGCTAGTATAGATTGTTAATTAAATGTTTTAGGTCTTGCCTTACAGACACTAAATTTAACTGATTAATATTTCTATGTGTTGCTTAAAAGGAAAATCAAATTAAAATGGATAATTCAGTTATTCACCCAATTGAAATGGTTTCTAAACAGTGATCTTATTGGTGATCCCTGTCCCAGAATCTTAAGTGAATGGTGCTCAACATTTTCCAACAGTTCAACCTCCACCTTGAGATCAACATATGGCCACTTATTCAAGTCATCTTTTCTTTCAGGCCATAATATTAATGGTATAATGGCAATTGCCATAGGTACTTTGAGTTACTGTATGTATTACTTCTGAAGGAATAAGTTAATTCTGGAGTTAATTCTTCCTTTGAACTTGTCTTCAAGTATCTTTTCTGGGTCTTTCTGATTGTCCACAGAAAGACTGAAAAGACTGATTCGTAATTAAGTGTTTGCCTTCCATTTCTTGCTAAAAAGGAAGTAGTGCAAAGAACCCTCTTCCCCTCCCCCATTTCTGATGAAGGGTTTAGGCCCGAAGCGTCAAGTTTTCCTGCTCCTATGATGCTGCTTGACCTGCTGTGTTCATCCAGCCCCATGCTTGTTATCTCGGATTCTCCAGCATCTGCAGTACCTTTTATCTCTAGTGCAATATCATGTTTGTTCATTTGACTTGTTTTGCTTCTTTCTCCATTTTTGTCTTTCTTGCTTTTGTTTCCCTTTATTTTTCTTGTTGCTACTCTTTCACTTGCCTTGGTCCCTTTACAAATGCTATTTTAAGAACTACTGCCTTAAAGATCAGAAGTTGCAGGGTTGTACTCACAGGTTTCAGCTAAATAAAGGCTGATGATGCTGTTTGAGCTTCCCTCTATTTTACTGATCTGCAGAGAAGAATAGCAAAATGAATCAACCTTTGGATAAAGGTAAGCCTCCTTATTGCTGACAGCCCTCTTACATTGTCAAGTGCTATTATCAAGTTGATCTTCAGTTCAATTTTCAAGAATTTGTTACAGAGATCTTCGACTATTTTCATAAACGGCTACGACTGCTAACAATGATATTCATTTTGCTTCTAGCAGGATCTCTTTACCTGATACGGCAATGCATGTTATCCTTCATAAAATAAGAAACTAGGCTGTACACATTCTGGTATTGAAAGATTCGACATATGTTTATTATGGCTCACTAACAAATACAAATATTATTCGTAAGTACCTTAGAGTCTGGGCTAATGTTAAGCTATTTAAACTGCTCAGTCTTGCTAATGGGGTAGAGTGTCTAGACTCCCAGAGGACCATAGAGGACTGGTCTCTCATTAGAGAGAGATGACTGGTGGTGATTTTAACCCGAGGTCGCCACTCTGCAGACAAAGGGCATGGCTGAGATGGTGAGACCTTTATTGTAACCTCATCCAGTACAGGAATTGATCGCATGCTGTTTGTGTCACTTTGTACAATAACCAGCTGTCCAGCCAACTGAGCAAACTGACATCCTTCTGATGGTTTATATACTTTCACTTCCCAGTGTTCATATGTACTCAAATGATCCAAGTCACAACTGAACAATTGTGGTCTCAGATTAAAACTGTACATCTTAAAGATGCTTCAAGGACTTTAAATTGCACATTCCTTTCCTCTTCATTTTGTTCCAACACTATCCCTTTGTGCCTTCATACCTGTGTGTATGAATAATTGATGACATACTTTATTATTTTTCCAAAGGCTAGCAGATAATGAAATTGTTTTTCTTTCACTTAAGAAACCCTTGCAAATGGTTCATTATTGTTGTCTGGGTGAATCCGTTTTTTTTCATTGGAAGGAGGTATAGTCACATGCTAAAGGAACATAAATCTTTATTGTGGCCAATCAGGGTAGTTGAAGTTAGGAGATAACAAGCATGGGGCTGGATGAACACAGCAGGTCAAGCAGCATCATAGGAGCAGGAAAACTCGACGTTTCGGGCCTAAACCCTTCATCAGAAAATGATTTTCTGATGA
>JAHRHZ010000268.1:34030451-34069712 GCA_024137785.1 Ginglymostoma cirratum | reverse complement strand
ATTTTCTGATGAAGGGTTTAGGCCCGAAACGTCGAGTTTTCCTGCTCCTATGATGCTGCTTGACCTGCTGTGTTCATCCAGCCCCATGCTTGTTATCTCGGATTCTCCAGCATCTGCAGTACCTTTTATCAGTTGAAGTTAGGAGAGTGATTTCACCCCATCTCACATGGACACAACACTATGAATTAATTTTTAAGGTATAGCCACTGATGTAATGCAGGGAACAACAACAGATTATTTATATCCAGTATGATCTTAGAAATGTGTACAATAAACGACAGGTCATCTGTGTTAGTGACAAATACTTGAAGGATAAATATTGACCAGATCGTCTGAGGAATGGCTTCCACATGAGATGTTTGAAGGAGAATCAGTTTTGTGCCCATCCAAGAGATGGAACCAGAAATGTACTGCAGTGTCATCTGCAATCAGCGTGGATTAGCTAGTCTGACTGATCCTTGCTGTACAGTACATTCTATATAAAGTGCTGAAGGGGAGTCTACACCCCTGACCTTCTGACACTGGTTAGACAACAAATCTGCAACTTTCGTGCAAATACGTTTTTGAAGCAGAGAAAATGTTTGCTGATCGGTGTTTCAGGGGATTGTGCACAGTCCATGACAGAGTGAATTATACACAGCTTGCGAAATGAATCGGTTTAATGGGTCAAATAGCTTTGCCTTGATCTCTGCTCTTTTATAAACAAGACTTTTCAATTTGGCAGACTGCAGCCAACATTGGCAGTCTGGGTTTGCCTGTCAAAGACTAAGCATAAAAAGACAGGGATATTTTAATAGCAGTGTTTAATAAAGTTTAATATCCCTCTGTTTACCAGGCTTTTAAAATTTCTCTGGCTCTTTAAACAACTTTGAATAATCAACCATCTTAAGGATTTAAGTCAGCACACTGATCATTGTTTTATGAACCTGGTATTCAACTGATTTTTATGCAATGTTTACTGCAGTAGTGATTAAGCCATGAACGATGCAAGTCCAGTCTGAAACCATCTATCATATGGATGTCATTAACTATAATCGATGTTTCTGGTTAAGAAAATTGTCTATAAAACAAACCAGATATTTTATATGGTAGCTCTGGGATTAAGCCTATACTTAGTTTTTATATCCGCACTGTTGTTTTAAGGTTATAACGCACCATTAACTTTTAAAACATGCATATGAAAATCACCTATTTGTGTTATTTTTCTTATTGAGATATCCATTATTTATAAATCACACAACAAAATTGGTTCCTCCATAAATTAGATGAAGGATGAACCAAGATGTAGTTGGCAATAGCAAAGTACATAGCCGCCTAAAAAAAATTAAAATTTATAGAGATTACAGTAATGGAGTTTCTAAACTTCATGACAAATTCTAAATCCAATGTAGAAATTCTTGTTCTTGTAATGATGGCCCACAACAATTGTGTGATAAAGTGAGTGAAATTGTGCTATTTTGTATTTTAAATTTGCCATATTAACATGGATCAGATTGGGGGCAGCAGTGCAAACAGCTGTTGCTTAAGCTTCAGGCCAGAGTAGGTTCTTTTTAGGGGGTGGAAAGGAGAAAGGAGAATTATTTATTTGATCTTTAAAGTTATATCCAAGTCTGAATTTTTCAGTATGATCAAGGTATGGCTGTGATTACGATACAATCAACAATTCTAATAACTTCAAAAACAGCTTTCTCAAGATTGGCCAGAGTTTTTTGATAATGTTATTATTCTTATTAAGCCTAATATGTAATTTTATTGCTTTATATTATGACCTGAAATTAAATACGTCCAAATAACTCAGTGTTTAAACTGATATTAGTAGCAACATTTAAAAATATCATCAAAATATTTAAAGATTAGTGTAAATATGGAAGCAAAATCCACTTTCACTGAAAATTTCATTTTTCCATATCTACTTTTTGGAATGTAGGTTTGTGCAAAAATATTGCAATTTGAGTTACCATAATCTCCTTCTCTGCACAATCTACAATTCATCCTTGGTGTGGAGGTAATTTCTTCTGTTGTTGGAACTGTATTATAAGACATGCTGTAAGATTCTAATCTTTTCCTTACATTGGTGTAAATTTGGTATTGTGATTGTTATATGATTGAGGTTGTTCATTTTTCCTCACTCTTTACCTCATTAAAGTGTAATGTACCCTTGCACCAACTGAGCTTCCTTCCATTTCATTTTAGTTCCATTACTCAAGGTGAGGAGGATGAAATTTCCAGCTGCATGCACATGGTACAATATATATTTTAAAATAAAATTATTTTGCAGTTTCAAACAGCCTATAAGTGTAATGCAGAAATGAAAACTGCTGTTCCATCAGTGTACTAGGATAGAAAATATTTTTCTTATTAGAATTATTGCTCCCAGTTAAGAAAAGGTTCTGACAAACAGTAGAAAACTGGGATTTCCCAAGCTCATTATAAGGAGCTATACGGACACTCAGGTGTTTGAAAATTCCAGACGTGATCTCAATGCACAGCTTTATAATAAAATGGTATGCATCGAACACGTTTGCATGAAACACTCTGATATAGAACACATTTGCAAATTTACGACATAGATATACTTCGTAATTTATTTTGGCTGTCTGTGAAGGTGATTTACACGTAGATAGATAAGAAATATAGAATAATCAGAAATAAAAATCTGTATGTGCTTAAAATTTCAAATATTTTGGACCTTTGACTATGTTAAAGGCATTATATTAATGCAGGTTTTTGCTGCTGAGCTCATTTCACTAAATGAAATCCTGAGCAAAGTTACTTCCATCTTACTTTAATTGCTCAGAGTGCAATGAAATCAGTGCTGCAATTAAGTAGAGCCTGCTGTAACTAACCTTCCTAAAAAAATCAGAAGAACTGTTAATAGGCTTCTCAAATGTAGTAAATAACACCCCACAGACTGCAGATAGCAACAGGATTCCTTGTGGAAAACAGCTTGGAAAGTGGTCAAGTAAGACAACAGACCACAAATTGTCACACAACTGGAATGAAAAGACAGAAACTGCTAATGTTAGAAATTTAAAATGAAACAGAAAATATTGAAAATACACACAATGTCTGATTCAAACTGGAAGAAAAATGAGGCTCTTAATGCAACTGAGTGGGTGAAAGAAAAAGTATCAGTTGGTTGGAGTGGGAAGTCTGATGGGGGAGGGCAAAACGGATTCAATGCTCATTTGCAGTTAATGGTGATCATGTGGTATCTGTAACTGCAGACTGCCAGAGTCAGGACATAATCTATGATATTCACAGGTGAAACGTTAGAAGTTGAATTTCTTGCTCCATCCATCAGTTTCCATATAATACATTCTCCATCTGTTATGAATTCTAACATCCACTTACAAAGACTGATCTTGAATGAGACCTCCTCTGTGGAAACTGATGTGAACACTCAAGTTTTAGAGATCCTCTATATCTTAGTTTTTCCTGTTTATCCTTTTCTCCGTTTTCTTTTCTGCTTATGTTTCATTTTCCTATAAATAGAAAAGTATTCCAGCGTATATTTTGAATGCATTCTAGCGATGTTATTAAATAGGATGGATGAAATTTGAAAAAGGCGCAGGAATATCAACCTAGATATTCTTCTCCAAATTTCACTTGCTCATTTGAGATCTAGCTTAACTGGCAGCTTTCCCGAGGCATTGGCTTCTGTGCTTGGGTGCTTTCTGTTGAAGAAAATGGTAAATGGCTGTTGTTGCGGAACCGAGTATACATGCAGCATTGTAAAAGACCACACAAGATTCCCAAAGTTTCTTATTTGATGTTACAACAAATAAAGAACAATGGACAGATCAACTCTCTCTCCTTCTAACTACCTGCTGAACTATTTTAAAGATGTCACTGGTTTACGACTAATGCTACATACTGGAATAATTAGTATTATATTCGTGCATATGTCCCAACCAACAGGCACTGTACCTTGTGTTTGTAATGTACAATAACATTAGTAAGCAGAGAACACAGGCTATGTCTATATGGTATTGTTGCCTTATGAATAGTTAGTCTTCTAAATTAACTTTAAGATATCTGACTCAGGAGATTCTACCTATGGTATATGTTCTATGGGCCACAAATGGCATCAGCTTCCGAATGTTACTAAAACAGAAATGTTGGAAAGTGATTCCTGAATATGGTAATTTCAACCTTTCTTCTGTTTACATTATCCTCCAAGATGTAAGTATGAGTATTTAATGTAAATATTCACCATAATAGCCACAAATACATCATCTAGAAGGTTAGGAACATAGCTTATTCAAGGGCAAAATGATGGAACATGAAAATTGGTCGATTTTATGTCAAGACTTTGGAGATTGAGCGGAGATACACAACCAAAGGGAATGTGAAAGGTAATGGGCTACCTCGTGGGTCTGAAATTCCAGGTCAAGATGAACCACAACTTACTTTAGTAACTTTACTGACATCCAAAGAGATTTCAGAAATGCTTCAATGCATACAAACAGAACATGCTGATGAGGGGTTACTGGACTCAAAGCATTAACTCTTGTTTCCTTTTCACAGATGCTGCCAAACCTGCTGAGCTCCTGCTGGAATTTTCTGTCTTTGTCTTTATCTGACAAAACTATAAAATCTGCAAATGGTTCCTCTAATATTTCTATGTTCAGCTGTGTTTAATGTTGCTGTAAAATAAGTAGTGTTACTTTAAAGTCTAAGCCTGAAGACAGCTCTTGAATTTGTCTGCTTCTTCATCAGTCTGTCCTGAAACCAACCCATAGTGTGCAGCATCGAACCACACAAGAAACAGATGGTGGCAGCAATGGCTAGAAAATCATGCCTGTAGAAAAGATCAAGAAGCAGACCTGAGATCGTCTGGAGAACAGCAGAATTTTTTTTAAATTTGAAAAAAATCATTGAGACAGCTCTCAGACCAGCTAGCAGCCAGAAATGCCACAGCACTGCACAGCTGCTGTGAAAGAAACATCACTGAATGATATAAGTCTTCAAAAGCCTTTCGTAGACAGTAACAGGGGAAGTGAGCCTTTAAAAAATAAGTGAAAGCTATAAAATACCACTAACCACTCAGAGGATAAATCAGAATTGAGCACCTGCAAAAAGAAGCTTATATTTGAACACACTTAAGGAAAGGGACAGCAGAATTTCATTTTCAACCGAAAAACTAGGCTGAGAAGCACAGATAAAACTTCTAACAGAGAGTTAACAAATTCCTGAACCATTTACTCACTGAGAAAGTTAACAGCAGCAAGTTAAGATAACTCTTCAGGTACAGACTAAAAGCAAAAACATTGTAAAAGAGAAAAAAAATGAGGAGTAAAAATTGGTATTGCAGTTCAAATTCTCAACGGTACCAAAGTAATGAAAGAAGTCTCTTTTTTATATATTTAAATGGTTTTAATGACAAATTCAAAGTTTTGCTCAGCAGTTAAGAAATTTTATCAATTTTATTAATTCAAGTACTCTGTCTTAATTAAATTCTATTAATTAAACTCTATTAATTAAAGTACATTGTCTGTGGATCTGAACAAGTGGTGTCAAATTTAGTGCAATTCAGATTCAGAAAAAAACCCCAGTATGAATAATGTCACTACAGCAAAAATTGATAAAGTTCAAAAATTATTTGACTGTGGCAGCCATCTTGGATAGGTGTAAAAAGATCTTTGAAGCTTATTTAATGAAGCCATTTTGGGAATGTTTCTATCCATTGAACTTTGAGAAATCTTTCAGTTGTTATGAAAAAAGAATATCTTCATTTATTCAACTCTATAATTGTGCCTTATTGGTGAAGGGAAGCCAAACTTTACATTGAAGACGACATTTCAAAAAGCGGCTTGGAGTTTTAATAGTACACCAACTATTTTTACAACAACAAAGATTCAGCAACAACTTTAATGAACCAAGAATACCACAAGACAAACAAAATGAGTGTTGTAGAAGAGAACAAAGTCTGAACAATATTCTTCTAAATCAAGAACTTCAATGAACAGTCAAACAATGCAACTAAATTCACCTATGCTAATCTTCCCATCAAAAAAAATTTAAGCTTTCACATCCATTTGATGTATTCTGAAAAGCGTTTGGACAATATTGGTGAAAAAGTTCAAGACAAGAGTGACTTAAGATCTTGTGGGATTCCAAATAATAATCTTGTTATTCTCACAACAGAAAAAGTCAATGATTAGCAATTATTTTAGTTGTTTTACAATGTTTTATACAATTTGTAACTTGTTCACAGGCAAGTATGCACTTGTTTGGAGGCTCACAATTGCAGTTAAATGTGGTCTACAATATAACGTTAAGCTTCCGGTTACCAATATGGCACAATTATAGAGTTGAATAAATTAAGATATTCTTTTTTCATGACATCTGAAGGATTTCTCAAAGATCGATGGATCACCTTCCAGAGTGCCTGTTGTATCATCACATGCAACTATCTCTGTGGAAATTCTGTTTTCTCCCACAAATGCTCCAGTTTCACTATGTAATTGAATTTCAATCTGACACGTGCCTCGGCTGTGTTATCCTTCCAGTTTCCTCTTGCACTGTGGACTGACCTCTGCATACTCGTGCTGTGCAATGTGTACACTGCTTGCTATCTGCTTCTCAAATAACGAAGATGTAGGTTGAACATGAGCTGCCCATCTGCAAACAGACTTTAAGACATCGACCACATTGAGGTGTACGAAAAAATTAGTAACCAGCAGATTATGATTCTTTTCATCTCCAAGACATCCTCACAACAGCTTCAATTTATATCTAAAAGTAACATGTTTCATCTCTTGAGGTACAACTGTTGTGAAGTGCTGAACCACAAAATGTTTTGTTCAGTCCCTCAAGCAATGAGAAGCTAATAAAAATCATTTTTATTCCTAAAGAGTAAAAAAACTTGTACTTTTATACAGCATCATTCGTGACCTCAGGAAATCCCAAGGCATTTTAGCCAATGATTACTTTTTAACAGCGCTATAATGTGTGAAATGCAACAGCCAATTTGCACAACAAGGTCCCATAAATCAGTAATGTGATTATGACCAGACAATTTCTTTTAGCAGTGTTGCATCAAAAAAACACTTTTACACTTCATTGCATTTCAATTATCCCTGTGATGTATAAATATTTAGATCTAAGATGATATTTTAACAGGACAACAGACTTTATTCAATAACTGAGTTATTCTTCATGTGCAGTGTCAACTCAAATACAAAGCAGAGATAATAGGAACTGCCGATGCTGGAGTATCTGAGATAACACGGTGTAGAGCTGGATGAACACAGCAGGCCAGGCAGCAGCAGAGGAGCAGGAAGGCTGACGTTTTGGGTCCCCACCCCGAAACGTCAGCTTTCCTGCTCCTCTGATGCTGCTTGGCCTGCTGTGTTCGTCCAGCTCTACACCATGTTATCTCAGATTCTCCAGCATCGGCAGTTCCTACTATCTCTGTAACAATTTTAACCCCACTGCGAAGCCTCTTCTAAGGATGCCCACCTTAAAGGAGTTACCCTCCTCCATCCGGAAAAACCTCAGTGTATCCTTCTCCCACTGCAACCCTCTTGTAATGTCTTCGGCCCTTTTTCTGAAAAAGGGTCTCGACCCGAAACGTCAGCTATCCTGCTCCTCTGAGCCTGTTTGGCCTGCTGTGTTCATCCAGCTCTACACCATGTTATCTCAAATACAAAGCATACTTGATATCTGTGTTTATCAAACTCAAAACTGACTTGTGCGTGATGACCTTTGGTCCTAATTTGAAGATATTGGCAGACTTTCGCCCAGACTCATTTCAGAAACTGCATAGCATAAATGCTTTTTTGAAAAAAAAAACGAACTGCTGGAAATCAGAAACAAAATCAGAAATTGCTGGAAAAAACTCAGCAGGTCTGGCAGCATCTGTGGAGAGAAAGCAACATCAACATTTTGGTCCAGTGACCCTTCTTCAGAACTGATTGTGGTTAGGAAAAAGTTAGTATATGTGCTGAAGATGGTGTGAGGGAAGGGGGAAGGAGTAAACGATAAATGGAGATGGAGTGCAGACAGAGAGGAAAATCAATTGGGCAGACAAAGGAATGGATAAAAGTCTCAAAAACAGAAGTTGCTGGAAAAGCTCAGCAGGTTTGGCAGCATCCGTGAAGAAAAAAATCAGAGTTAATATTTTGGTTTCAAAACTGTTCCCCAGAACAGTTTTGAGGAAGGGTCACTAGATCCGAAATGGTAACTCTGATTTTTCTTCACAGATTTTGCCAGGCCTGCTGAGCTTTTCCAGCAACTTCCGTTTTTGTTCCTGATTTACAGCATCCGCAGTTCTTCCAGTTTTTAACGGATAATGGTCAGCTTGGGAGAATGAATAGCTGCTAATGGGGACTGTTAGTGGCTGATAATGGGTTGTCAGTGGTCGCAACCCATGTAATAACAAGGAATGTGGGTTTGTTGTAAGGACATGGAAGAAGCTCTAACGTTATTAAACTCGATATTGAGTCCAGAAAGTTGCAAGTTGCCCAAGCAGAAAATGAGGTTTTGTTCTTCCAGCTTGTGCTAAGTTTCTCTAGAGCAGTGCAGCAAGCCTGAGACAGAGATGTTGGCCAGGTTACACAGTGGTATGTTGAAATGGCAGGCAACTGGAAGCTCAGTGTCTTTTTTGTGTACAGACGTCGGAGTTCTGCAAAGCAGTCCAAAACAGCCTTCGTATTGTTTGCTTTTTTAAAACCGCTATTCCTGATTCAAAACTAAGCTGGACAGGAAATTTATATATTTAATTTTTTGAGAAGTTGTTGGTGTCTCTCTGGAGCCAATGAACTTTGATTTGACATTTTTACACAGCATCAAGTGTATTACTTGATGACCTTTAAATGAGAAATAGTAATCCTATCCTTCAAATCCCATTACAAATGCTACATTTTTAGATCCTTTAAAATGATGGCTCTATTACATTGCAAAAAGCTAATTGCCTGCAATATTAAAATCACAACTAACCCAACCTGAGTTAACATTACATTTGAAGCATGCTTGACTGCTGTCGTATGTCTTGGACCAAAAAATAATTGTTTTTTTATTTAGTTCTTCATTCTCTGTCAATAATTTCCTGCTTGAAATCAGACGCTGTACTGTTGTCTATAGTACAGCTTACCAATTACACTGCAGAAACAACTTTGACAAGCCTGAATACCACAACAAAATAGGTAGCTAATACTGAGAAAATTATATACATTCAGGATTCACATAAAGCTCTGTTTGTTGTGTCAGGTGCTATCTAAATCCAAAGATTGATGAATATATCTTCCACATAGTCTAATAACTTTTAGTTACCACTATTCATGTGGAGAAGACCATTTTTCTTTATTTTGAATCTACAAACAAAATGACTGAACATCAAGGCTATTGATAATTTAGCAGCCGTATAAAATAAAAATTGAATGCCTTATGTTCGCCACCCTTCAGTGATGTTCCCTATCAGTAACACAAAATCTCATGAATGGTTTAGATGATTACGAAAAATTATATAACGAGTGTATAAACTGTGAAGGACTGCTTTTTCTCTCTGTTTTCACATGTAATTGGTGGATATTTTGGATCTAATTTAATGTTCACTGATAGTCCATAGTTAAAGTGGCTGCTTTTCATATGAAATTAATTCATTCATGCTCCACAGTCCAATAAACACACTATTTCACTAAAAAGTGAAGTTGTCATATTCATGCCAGGCCATAGAGATGCTTTCTCACCAGAGAGAGATGACAGGTGGTGGTTCAACCTGAGGGTCACCATGCCTCAGCCAGGGGGAGAGGTTGAGAAGGAGAGCCCTTCATGGGTAACCACAGCTGGTGTGGGCATTGAACCCAAACTTTCAGCCTCAGTCCACAAATTAGCTGTCCACCTAACTGAACAAACTGATTCCCCACCCCCCGTAAACTCTCCCATCCCAGGAGGAGCAAAATTGTCAACCATTTACAGTGTGATGATATAAAATACAAGCGATTAATATTTAAAACTCATCAACTAACTTAAAAGCTTTGAACTTTGGTTTGAGGGGGAAAAAGTGAAAAATGAGTTGGGGCACTCCAAAATGCTTGCCAAAGCCATCTGACCTGAAAATGGCTAAGCACAACAGGAATTTAAAAATACAGCTGAAACTGCCTTATGCATCCTGAAATATCTATCCAAGGGGTAATTACCCGAACATTAAAATTAATTATCTGGTCTGCATTGCTCACAACGAGATCTTCAAATGTCTCTGGGTGTGAGACTGCTCCACTACAGGTATTGGTGGAGCAAAGACTTAAATCCAAAATTTGTTATGCAAAAGAGGATTCAATGTCCCCTCCCCACCTTTTTCAAAGTGACAGGGGAAATCTGACAATGGATCATCAAAACTCTTTGGTCCCAATTTTCATTCTTGGATAGGCAGGGGAAATCTCAGTTCTGCAAACTCTGACTTTAAAAATGGCTGCCCTCAATTACCACACCATGAGTGTGTGTATATGTATATGTGTGTTTGTGTGTTTGTGTGTGTGTGTGTTTGTGTGTGTGTGTGTTGCGTGTGTGTGTTGCGTGTGTGTGTGTGTGTGTGTGTGTGTGTGTGGGGTGCTGTTTTGGAAGCCAGGCTGAATGACTAAGGAAGAGTCTGAGAGTTTCCAAGGTAGGCTGGGTAGAAAGCCTGCCTTGTGACTCCTGTCCCATAGTCAAATTTAAAGATCAAGATGAAAAGCTGCTCATTCCTCCTTAACCTCACTGTACTACATCCAAGCCATTCTATGCCCCTCTACCTATCCCCATGGGCCCTTATACCCTCATGCCACTCTGTGCCAATTTACTATTCCCCTTGACTCCTAATGCCCCCTTTGCATATTGCCTATAGTCCTCTAACAATCTCTGTGGCTCCTTGTACATTTATGACAGCTTAGCACTTAAATCCATTCACTACACTTTTCCCTTCACCTCCCATGCCAACTCATTGAATGTCAACATCCACGTGGAAGGAAAGAAAAGTAGTTGTATTACTTATTTTATACATCAAATAGTACACTCCATTGAGAAAAGCACTTACACTGAAAAAAAAAGCCTTCTGACACTTTATGACACCCTTTGACAAATTGACACTTACTGACACTTCACTTCTAAACATCTCTTGACAAGTATTGTTGAGTTGGACAGTTCTGCTGGCTTTTTGTGACTTTTATACACAATGTTTACATTTCCAAAGGGCACCAGACCTCAAAAGGATCCCTGACACCAATGCCCCTGCTGAGAAAAAAATTACGGATTTGGAGGCAGGACTTGAGATTCTGCCGCATTCTGACATTTTCACAGTGGTGGAGATGTTTCCCGTTTTGGCACAACCTGAGGACTTTGTTAGGAGTGCATTGTCCACTTTGTGGGTCTACAGCCAGTATTCACATAAGGAAACCTTACTGTGAATGGCCAAGACTTGGAACTCATGGTTTTTGTATGAAAATCATAACATCTGGAAATATCAAGAAGGAGGATGCTCTCTCTTTGGAAGTCGAGTGCTCAGTTCTACAAAAGTGATCATCCTGAGAAGAACACAACTACATATTGAGATCTTTTAAATGTGGAAATCTTGTCTGTGCAATCACGTCCAGGAGAATAATTGAACAAGTTCAGCTAAAATCCCCTATTGGAACTTCAAGATCAATCTCAACACATATTATTTCCACACTCAAGAATCTTAATTGCCGCTCCCTGAAAAATGAATGTTTGTTCTGTTTGTCTGGATGGATGCATATGTGTATATTTAACACTAATGAATTATATTTCTCATTCTTAGCCCACAGCTCAGAGCTGATTTTAACAAGGAACAAATATCTAACTTCAAGTAACATATGCTGCTTTTGGCTATAATGCTGACTTCTATTTCATTTTATAATTAAACATCTAGGCATGAGTTTCTTATAATCCTGTTTAATCCTTTGTGACTTTTAGAACAATATGTTTGGATTAACTGAAAGACTTGTTTTGAATAGTTTTCACTGAATTTCTAAATTGAGTGGAATACCGAACTGCAAAGAATTGACTTGTACATTTTATTTCTACAAATGTTATAACCAAAACTAAAACAAATAAAGTTGTTTATTAAGTTGGTTTATTTTAGACTAAAGCTGTTTATTTCAAAAAGTAAATGGAAATCAAACAGCTTCACTGCAGTAGCTTCACATATTCACATTTTATTATACCACCAGTTGAAACACTGCTGCGTCATTTTCCTGAGCATTCTATTCCCTTCAGGTAGCTTGGCCATTATTTTGAAGATGTAAATATTGGTAGTTACTCCCAGATCTTTATCATAGCCAAAATACAGCATAATTGTAACATTTATGTTTTGCTTGAAAATTTCAGAAAAATACTCAAATACACAGTTATTCTTTGGTATAGGCAGGCACTTAAAAAAAAACTGCTCATTAAAGAATTGCCCAAGAATATGACTCAATGTAAAGAGATGCTTGCTTAGAAATTAGATTATGTTCAGACTGAGGACATGTTACCTAAATGAGGCCAGTGACAAGACAATGACAAATTAGTTCTCTGGCTGATTAGAATTGAAACAGGGAGCTGCTTGCACCATTGGTGCCTTTGAAGGCAGCCACTGGATTGTGAAGCAAGACCACTTGGATCAAATGTCAGCTAAGGGTCTCGGGGAGATGCAGCAGGAGACAAACGGGAGGGGTGAGGAGAAAGCACGCTGCCTTTTCCTGGTTGCACAAAATATTTAAGCCTATCTTTTGGCTGGCAGCCTCCAACGATCTCTTTAACACTCTTTGGCACTTGCTGTTGTCATTTGTAGACTAGTTCCTCAAAAGGGCTTCAAACAGGTTCAGCTTTGAATTTGTGTCTGCAATGGTGCAATTGAAGCACAAACCAATATACACCCTAGACCTTTCCTGAACAATCCAACTACACTTCTGGCACAAGAGAAGTGCTGTCACATTGCCCACCGTATTTGTTCCTCAAGCACCTGTTTTGATCAGTTGGTTTCAATTTCTAGCCTACTGTGTTTGGGAACATTTTAAAGGTCACACTGTAGGTGAAAACATTGGAAACTATTACTTTTAAGATGCATCTCAATCACTATCAACACCAGTGTTCTAATCTAGGATATTTTACACATAAACTAATGCGTGGAAGAGCCAATTGATATGGAACGCCTACTTGCAACATTCAGACTGCTATCAGAATACTCTAGGAGCATAGAAAATGAGAAAGAAAAACGGCAAAGCATGTACAATTGATAAAGACTCCCATGAAAGAAGAGGGTTGGCCAATGAATAAACATTCAGTTTACCAGTAACCATGTTTATATTGTAGTGAATAACTTCCAAGAGTACATGCATAGAGTTCAGATACAGAAAATTCCTCCTTTGTCATGGGGGCGTGGCTCACTATTTAAAGTTAAGGTGAGGACACATGAAGGGCAGATGGAACCTGCTTTTGCAATGAAAGACTTTTTTATGCTATTTATGATAATCAGTGGGAATGTTCCTCATCCATTTCAGATGATTCGGTAATGAGGTTGCACAGAATGTGCCCACATTGTTCTGGAGAGACCATTAAAACTCCCACTTGCAACGTTAGCAGCCCCTCTCTTTACACAGAGGCCTTGGAAAGTTTAAGGCAACAATAAACTGAAAGTATCTTCAAACACACAGAGGAACGCCTTTGTTTTCTGCCTTTTGAACCTTTTCAAAACCTCATTTTGAAGGGTGTTTTCGTTCTGTTTCTCAGCATTACTGAACTCAAAACTCCCTGTTGTTTAGTAACACAGAATGTAAACTCAATTGTCTGAATTACTGTGCTCCATATGGTAAGTGTATGTACGTATATGCTTGTGTGTTCTGAACAAACTTCATCTACATGTATAGTTTAAAAATCAGCCTATAGACATTGCTGATAAAGTCCATATTAGTTGCATAGCATGGAGGTTTTACCATGTAACTCTGACTGGAAAAAGAAGAAAATTGGAGAACGGCCATTTAATTAAACAATTATTATTTTTATGTTGTTATTCTATTTTGTTATTTTATAAACTTGGCACCTAACAACTTCACATTCGTTTATGCAGTGAATAGTAATGACATAAAACATACAGCACAGCATTGACAGATTAGCATTTTTCACTTGTTAAATATTTTCTCGAGAAATTGGAATAAAATATATTAATTGATAATTACCTAATTAACTCACAACAACATTACCAAATACACACCTACATACATTTCAAAGTGGGCTGTCTAACAAGTAATGGCAGTGCAGTAAAGAAGTACTTAAACTCATTAAGTAAGACTTTCCTAAGTAACTGCTGTTCACAACTTTTGATATGCATTTATCTTTAAAATTTCTTTAATAATTTCTGTATCACAACTGGCTTAATATAATTGCTACCGTAAAATGAACAGGTGTGTTTGGCTCCTCTCTTTAGAAAACTCCTCTTTAATCAGTCCACAAGTATTTTTATTTACTTTTTAGCACATAGCTATCACACTTCAACTAAATTTAGTTAATGAGACCAAAAATGATGGAGAGCCAATTCTGAGGCTTTATTGAGTGAAAGAGAGTGAAGTTTTATTACTCACTAAACTGAAGAAAAATAATAAAATGCAACATTTAACGCAAACCTACAATGCAGTTAGTAAGCTTAAAAAGAAATGTAGAACGGGAAGGGTCTCTGTACAAACAGGAAGGTAGAAACAGTTGCAGTTTAAATTTTTAAAGTCCTTTAGTTGCAAATGTGAAACCTGAATTCCAGAAATGTGAATGTTGCCCTGTTTCGTTTGGAGTGGTGAAGTTTACAAATAGTAATTTTAGAAATGCCCATGCGGTAGTGGACTGCTCCCTCACTTGCCAGAAGATCAACACTGGAGCCAAAGTGCAAGCTCCCTAATTGAAAGCACCGGTGCCTCCAGGGCCGTTCCAGCACTTACAAGTTGATTATTTCTCATTCCCTCATTGTCAATGTTACTCAGATGTCCTTGTAAATGTGGACACGTTTTCCAGATGGGTGGAAGCTGCTCCCACAAGAAAGGCCACAGCCAATCACACAGCCAAAGTACTGTGTAAGGATTACAGACCCCGGTGGGGGCTATCCACCAGCACTGGCTCGGACCAGGGAACCCATTGCACGGGAACAGTATGTCAAGAAGTTTGCCAGTTATTGAGGATTGATTGGAACTTTCACTGTCCCTATCATCCACAACCATTGAGGCAGGTGGAAAGAATGAAACACACCCTGAAACAGTGACTGGCTAAATACCACCAGGAGGGAATGCCCTGGCCCCAGGCTTTACTAATAGTTCTGTGCAGTGTCAGAGCTAAACCCAACAAAACGGCAGGTCTGAGTCCATTTGAAACAATGACAGGCAGCCTCAGTGTCCCTACCCGGGACAATAGTCCTATTTAGGACCGACTGCCATCTTATGAGTGACGCCCTATTGTCCAAAGGCCAAGCACTAACAGATGATGTGAGCTCTGCCTCCTCATGGGTATCGGCTGCCTGGAAGGACCCACCGGAAGGATGTCACAGCATTGTACCAGGCCAGTGGGTTCTTGTGAAAAGGATCCACAAGGAAGCCTTAGGTGCGAAGTGAGAAGGACCATACCAGGTGCTGCTGATCACCCAGTCAGCTGTCAAGGCCCGAGGAAAGGTGGCTTGGATTCATGCCTCCCACATCAGATGGGCATCCTACAGTACAGGGGACCTGATACTGACTAACCCCCATGGTGTCTACGTTCATTTTTTTCAATTATGGTTATTGCAGTTTTTGTACAATTGGGACATTCAAAATTATAAGCAAATACTTATCTCTATATGTCCCTTACCTATGCCAAAGCTTCTAAACTGTCCAAGTGTTGGATATGTTCCCACTCACTCTAAAGGGGGAATGCCACTCTACCCTATCGCCTTTTACTGAATCTGAAATGTCAGAGTGGTATGTTTATCAAAATTTCACATCCCACCCTTCTCCAGGCCCTGCGATGTTCACCCATGTACATAACCCAAAGGGAGGGGAACTCATAAACACGACAGGGAGTATTGAAGCCTGGAGTTCTGTGAGCCACCCCTGACCTGCATTTCTGGGTGGTACCAGCTCAGCTATGATCGTACCCATAATCTTCCCCTCCTGGACCTCACTAATACCTCATACTGGGGAAGACCAAAAGGGTCTGTGTATTTTCTCAACTCCTCCAAAGCGGGGCAAGAGATGGGACAGAGCAATTGATCTCAGTAGTTCAACATCACAGCTTCATCCAGTCTGTTGACCGATTTTATTAAGGGTAGAAGTGGAGGCACTTTCCCTGTGCAATGTTAATCTGAAGTTATTGTCCGCATCACTTCCGATAATGGCACTTATTTCATCTGTGGCCATAGAGCATACCTGTGGCTCTCCATACACTGGCGAGGTTCATGCTACCTTGAGTATGTAATCCCATACATACATTTCTGCGCCAAACCGCCTAGCTGGTTACACAAAGAGAGTCATCTCTGAAACTCAGAGTTTCCTCACTATTGCATTTCCTTCCTATGGTATGGCCCAACTGACCAGAGAAGCTATTAGCCTGGTTTCAGTTCTGGAAAAGGTGGGAAATAATACATTCGCCGCTCTTAGCAGAATTAATGATGGTTGTTATTCACACAGTAGTGTTCTCGAACTGAATGGCTCTTGATTTTGTTTTTAGCCAGAGAAGGGGCACCTGTGCCCTGACTGGCTCCAAATGTTGCACCTGTATCCCAGATAACTCGGGAAGTGTTACTAATCTCACCGACCATGTCAGGAAGGATGTAGAAAAGATCCGACAACCTTCTCCTTCTACCCTGTGGAGTTGGGCCACAGGATGGCTGGGATCCTTAGGGACCTCCATTGTACAGGGACTCACCATGTTTATGATTGTTATTCTAGATGTGTATTTTGTTTTCACTTTTGTAAAGTGCAGTTGCCAACAGGCTATTAAAGTATGAACCATCCCCAACTATGAGCCATGTTTCTGCAAGCCTCTCCAACATCTGAAAGACCCAAGAGGCACATTTGCGTTATGATAAGAATTGAATGATTCTCTTCAAAGGGTCTCAGTAGAATCAAAAAGGAGACTGTGAGATACTGTATTATGATTCTCTTTACTAACTCATTCACAAGTGCTCTGAGTTTACTATACCGTGTTTCCATTCACTCATTCATAAAACCACATTTTTGTAGTACGTTGTAGTACATAGTAAATTAAACATCTCTTCCTACCCATTACTCTTTCCTTCCATCTTTCAATTCTTATCGGCCCCATGCTGCAAGCAGTGTTTAGATCTGTTTCTGTATCAAAGGCTAAATAAGTGTTAATACTGTAACCTACTCTGAACAATGCCATCCCTGCCATCGTGTCTCCATAACTCATTCGAAACTGTGGACGTATTATAATATTAATTAGTCTGTAGTAACTATCTCTCAGGACCTGAATCGGTGGCAGGGCATCAAACAGTTTCCTCCACTAGCAAGTCCCCCTACAGTCTGCTGCTCTTTATCTCTTTGAAGTTTTCTTATACACTAACTATGTCTATAACACTGTACTAACTAGTCCTAACTTTTACTTAGGACTACCTTCTTGTACTAACATATGGATTTATACTTTTTAAATACACATTAAATATGGCCACTACCCCCTTTAAGAAACTTACAACCCAAACAGTGCTTCCGTGAAACTTCACGAATGTGTAAGAACTGTCTAAACCAACAATAGTGAATGAAATCTCACTGCCTAGCTGTGGGAGATTAGTTTGATATCCTCTTTACTTTTATTTGGTACGCATATAATTTCTCACTTATTTAGATCATACAGGTCTAGTATTTTTACTAAAATTACTAACTTTAAAGACAAAAGGACTAACACCTCTTAATGAGGCAAGCTCAGACCAGACAGACATTTTAATCCCATCAAGAGTAACAGGTAGCATTTAGCAAGTGATTAAACCATCTCCTGCTTCCCCAGGACATATGTCACGCAAACTTCTGTACAATAGATACAACAATATGACACCATAGTGTTAGAACTTTAATGTATGTAAAAACTTGTATAAAAGAGCCTATTGCAAAACTGTATGTTGGATTCCATCACCGCCTCGAACTGTGTTACTGTGGATGCTCAAGAAAGAGGCTATATTTGCCAGTCACCATTCTCGGTCGTTACTGAACATGATCCCACAACATGTTGTGAAGGGTTATGTCATAAAAGCTCATCACTTGGAATTCATTCAGTTCAATTTGATCAGCTCAACACTTTGACCACGTATAAATAGGCTGATGGATTCTTTTGAACTTTATTCTAAATGACAGATTGGCTTTGTGTGGACAAACACCCAAGGCGAATGACAACTTGTGACTGACAATGATAATTATGAGAGATTTTATTTTAATGTCATTCATTCCAGTGATTCTTCAAAAGATTTTGAATGGTGTATTTGTGGCTGCCTTAGACTCTGATGACCAAGTTAACAGTT
Organism: Ginglymostoma cirratum; assembly: GCA_024137785.1. Taxonomy (NCBI): domain Eukaryota; kingdom Metazoa; phylum Chordata; class Chondrichthyes; order Orectolobiformes; family Ginglymostomatidae; genus Ginglymostoma; species Ginglymostoma cirratum. Next base: position 34,051,249 of record JAHRHZ010000268.1, on the reverse strand, counting down.
ATATATCAGCAGCTCTGACATTGTGTTTTGCCATGTGAGGAGTGAATGAAAATGCTTCAAGGATCAATTTAGTGTTGAGCATTAAGATTAAAGAACATCTTTGTTAGATTATAGAGGTCCTACAGTGTGCAAAGAGGCTATTTGGCTCATTGAGTCTGCACTGACCCTCCAAAGAGCATCCCACTGTATCCATGTAATTCACTATTTTGAGGAATGTTGAAAATGTTTAATTCTTGCAAACATACTGTTGTACTGAGCATTGCTCATTCACATTAAATGAGCTTGTTTCACTTTTGACAAAAGGAATTCAGGTACCAAGATGAGGTAAGTGATGCCAATATGAATGAAAGAAACAAGTGGATACCAGATTCTGGTGTCAGTGATAAAGTTGGGTGATGTTCAGCAGAAAACTGTAGAAGGTATTTTATCTACCAGCCACACTTGTTTTGTTTGTACAGTATGTTTTATTGTTATAGCTGTGCTTTTCTCGCCGGAGATCTCTCCAAAGACAATGCCACCATCTTCTACAGGTTTCTAACGAATGCCACCCAACTTTGTCACTGACACTTGAACCTGATATCCACCTGTTTCTTGGAGATACCACTACTCCAATAAAATGTGTAGAATGTTGATTCTTCTTTTTTCCCTTGTATAGGTTGTATGTTTGTATTATTCTCATTTACATACCTTGCAGGGATCAGTTCCAACTGGGAATGCTGAATCATGATTATAACCTTTAATGTTTGACACTACATTGGTGTTTCCTACCCTCCCTCCTACTCTGACCAAAAAAAGGGCTCTGTGAGGAAGACAACTAGCAAGGTAAAGGTGTACGAGGGAGCAGCCATTAAGAGAGTGGGTCAGTGTCAGAGTGGAAGTGCTGAGGACTTTACATTGAGAGGTTTCGGTATGAGGAGGCTGAGCAGGGGTACGGGCAAGAGCAGGTAAGGTCTCTTTAACTCTACTTTCTTTCCGTCCAGGCTGAAGGCAGTAGGGATGGCCGTTAGGGCAGTGGCATGCCCCTCTTGCAAAATGTGGGAAATGAGGGAGACTTCCAGTGTCCCTGGTGTCTGGACCTGTGAGAAATGCACCTGGCTGCCGCTCCTGACAGACTGTGTTAGGGAACTGGAGCTGGAGCTGGAGCTGGATGCCCTCAGGATCATCCAGGTTGCAGAGAACCTCATTGATAAGAGCTATAGTGAAGTGATCACTCCTAAGGTGCAGGCTGCATGTAGTTGGGCGACCATCAGAAGAGGTAAAGGGCAAGGCAGATAGTGCAGGATTCCCCTGTGGCCCTCAATGACAGGTATACCGCTTTGGATACAGTTGTGGGGGTTGACCTTTCAGGGGCTAGCAGCAGCAGTCAGGCCGATGGCACTGTGACCGTCTCTGACGGGCAGAGGGAAAGGGTGCAGTCAGATAGAGTGATACTGATAGGAGACTTAATAGTGAGGGGGGCATACAGGAGATTCTATGGCCGCAGAAGAGACACCAGGATGTTGTGTTGCCTCCAAGGTGCCAAGGTCAAGGATGTCTCTGAGCTTTTGCAGAACTTTCTGAAAGGGGAAGGTTAACAGCCAGAGGTCATGTGCACATCGGTACAAATGACACAGGTAGACAAAGGGATGGGGTCCTGCAAAATGAGTTTAGGGAGTTAGGTAAGAAGTTAAAAAGCAGGACATCAAGGGTAGTGATCTCCAGATTACTCCCAGTGCCATGGACCAGTGAGGACAGAAATAGAAAGATAAGCCATATGAATAAGTGGCTGAGGAGCTGATGTAGGGAGACAGGGATTTCAGTTCTTGGAAAATTGGGATCTCTTTCAGGTTAGTGGTGACCTGTGCAAGAGGGATGGTTTGCACTTGAACTGGAGGGGCTCCAAAATCCTCACAAGGAGATTTGCTAGTGTTACCCGGGAGGGTTTAAAACTAGTTTGGCAGGGGATTGGGATTCTGAATAAGATAGGGGCCATCAAGAAGTCAGGGGAAAATACATCTGCGATCGAGAGCAAGTTTACTATTCAGGATAGCCAGGGGCACAGTAAAGGGAGGGAAAAGACTTCGGGCTCAAAGTGCATTTATTTCAACGCATAAGGCATGACTGTTAGGGCAGATGAGCTCAGACCATGGATTGGCTCAGGGCCTGGGATATTATAGCCATAACAGAAACATGGCTAAGAGATGGGCAGGACTGGCAGCTCAATGTTCCAGGATACAGAAGTCACAGGCGTGACAGAAATACAAGTAAGAGAGAAGGGGTGTTGCCCTTTTGATAAGGGAGGACATAACAACAGTTCTTAGAGAGGATATTCTTAAGGGGACATCAAATGAGGCCATATGGTTAGAACTTGGACACAAGAAGGGGATGGTCACTCTGTTGGGACTGGATTATAGCCCCCCAAATAACCAGTGGGTAGTAGAGGATCAGATGTGTAGAGAGATTGCAGATACCTGTAGAAATAGTACAGTAATATTGGTTGGAGATTTTAAATGTCCCCTGTAGTGTTTGGCCCACTCAGAGTGTAAAAGACCCAGACAGGGTGGAACAAAAACAAAGTTGCTGGAAAAGCTCAGCAAGTCTGGCAGCATCTGTGGAAGAGAAAACAGAGTTAACGCTTCGGGTCTGGTGACCCCTCCTCAGAACTGGGGGGTCTGAACTCAGAACTCCAGACAGAGTGGAATTTGTCAAATGCGTCCAATAAAGTTTCCTAAATCAATATGTAGAGGTCCTTCCCGGGAGGGTGCAACACTGGACCTTCTTTTAGGAAACGAGGTCAGGCAAGTTACTAAAGTGTCAGTTGGAGAGCTTTTTGGTTCCAGTGACCATAACTCTCTTAAGTTTAACATAGTTATCGAAAAAGATAGGACGGGGCCACAGGTTAAGGTGCTGAACTGGAGCAGGGCCAGTTTTGGGGCCAATTAGGCAGGATCTAGCACAGGTCGATTAGTTGAGTCTGTTTGAAGGAAAAGACTGGCAAATGGGAGGCTTTTAAAAGATGTGATATCAAATGCCCAGGGACAGTACGTCCCTGTCAGGGTGAAGGGAAAGCTGGGAGGTTTAGGAATCCCTGGATGACGAGGGATATTGAGGCTCATGTCAGGGAAAAGAAGAAGGCATTCATTGTGTTTAAGCTATTGGGCTCAAGTGAATCCCTTGATGACTATAAAAAGTGCAGGAGCTTATGCAAGATGAAAATCAGAAGAGCAAAAAAGAGAGTCTGAGATGGATCTGGCAGATAAGATTAAAGATAATCCCAAAAGGTTCTATAGCTACATTAAGTGCAAAAAGGTGGCTAAGGAGAGAATAGGTCCCTTTAAAGATTAGCATGGCTGTCTATGTTTGGAGCCACAGGAGATGGGGTCAATTTTTAATGACTATTTCTTCTCAGTGTTTACTGAGGAGAGAATCATGCATGCTAAGGAAATAAGGGAAACAAATGGGGATGTTTTGGACTGTATACACATTACCAGAGATGAGGTTTGCAGCCTTAAAGCATATTAAGGTGTAAAAAATCCCCTGGGCCTGATTAAGACCATCCTCGGACATTGTGGGAGGCTAAGGAAGAATTTGCAGAGGCCCTTGCAGGGATTTTTGTTTCATCTTTAGCTACTGGTGAAGTTCCTGAAGACTGGAGGGTGGCTAATGTTGTTCCATTGTTTCAAAAAGGTAGCAAAGACAAGCCAGGGAACTACTGGACAGTGAGCCTGACATCAGTGGAGGCAAGCTATTGGAGAGAATATCGAGGGACAGGATTAACCGACATTTGGATAGTCAAGGTCTGATTAGGGATATTCAGCATGGATTTGTGCTCGGGAAGTCAAGTCTGACAAATCTGTTAGAATTTTTCGAAGAGATAGCCAAGAGGATGGATGAGGGGAGGGCAGCGGATGTTATCTGTGTGGATTTCCATAAGTTTTTGACAAGGTCCTGCACAGCAGACTAGTCATGAAAATTAGGTTGCATAGGATCCAGGGAGAGCTAGTCAACTGGATTCTAAATTGTCTCCATGGTAGGAAGCAGAGGGTGATGGTTGAAGGTTGTTTCCTGGACTGGAGGCCTGTGAATAGTGGTGTACCATAGGGGTCTGTGCTGGAAACTTTGTTATTTGCTATATACATAAATGATCTGGATTTGAATGTACAAGGCATGATGAGTAAGTTTGCATATGATACAAATTTAGGAGGTATCATTGATAGTGAAGAAGATTATTAAAAATTACAGAGGGATCTTGATCAGCTGGGGAAGTGGGCTGAGGATTGGCAAATGCAATTCAAAACAGACAAGTGTGAGGTGTTGCGCTTTGGAAAGTCAAACCAAGGGAGGACATATACAGTAAATGATAAGGTCCTGAGGAGTGTTATGGAACAGAGGGATCTAGGAGCACAAGTACATAGTTTGTTAAAAGCGGCGTCACAGGTAGACAGGATGGTGAAAAAGGCATTTAGCATGCTGGCCTTCATCAGTTGAGGCATTGAGTATCAGAGTTGGGATATTATGTCACAGTTGTACAAGTCATTGGTGAGGCTGCATTTGGAATATTGTGTACAATGTTGGTCACCCTGTTATAAGAAAGACATAGTTAAACTGGAAAGCGTACAAAGAAGATTTACGAGGATGCAGCCAGGAGAAGTACGCCTGAGTTATATGGAGAGGTTGGGCAGGATAGGGTTTTATTCCTTGGCAAGTAGGAGAAGGAGGGGTGACATTATTGTGGTCTAAAAAATCATGAAGGGCATAGATAGGATGAATGCATATAGTCTTTTTTGCACGGATGGGGAATTGAAAATTAGAGGGCGTAGGTTTAAGATGAGAAGGGATAGCTTTAAGAAGGACCTGAGGGGCAACTTCTTCAGGCAGACAGTGGTGTGTATATGGAATTGGCTGCCAGTGAAAGTGGTTGAGGCAGGTACAATAGCAACATTTTAAGACATTTGGATAGCTAGGTGGATGGGAAGGGTTTAGAGGGATTTTGACCAAATGCGGGCAATTGGAACTAGCTGAGTAGGCACTACGGTCAGCATGGATCAGTTTGGGCTGAAGGGCCTGTTTCCATGCTGTATTACTCTATGACTCTATCTGTTCCTAAACTTTCTCAATTAAATTATATGTAACAATGTGTAGATTCTGGTACTGGAGAAGTATTCTATCATATATTTTTCAAGCAGTCTTAGAAAAGTCTCACACAAAAGAATCACCATGGGCATTGTGAAATTGGGGTTCTGATATTCATTTCATTTTAGAGATAAGAAAAAATCACTCCAGAGGTAGCTCTTTATGTGTGGAATGCTTTTCATTGATGTATTTGTGATTTATGTAGCATTTTGCCTCCACTTTATTTGTTTTTATACAAAAAGTCTGCAGTTTCCATCTCAGCTAATATTAAAGGTGTTATTAGTATCAATCAAAAGTAGGTGTGATTCTTGTCAAGGTGAGTTGTATGAATTCCACCCTGTTTCTTCATAACCAATAAATGAACTTTCTCCATCAAATGTTCTGACAGCTAACAAACTGAGTGACTAGGACCGGAAGGAGCACAGAAGGTAATAGTTCTTCGTGCTCTGGAATTCACTCCCTAAACCACTCTCCTTCTCTCCCCTTAACTCTTTTCTTTTTCATCTGTTCCTCAACACCTACACTTTCAAATATGTTTTGGTCACTAGTTCTAATTTTTCTTTATGAAACTAATGCCAATTTTTGTCCAAAAACACTTCTGTGAAGAACCTTGAGATGTTTTTATTCCATTAAAGGTGAAATATAAATGTAAGTTATTGATGTTGTGCTGAAAAATGAAATAAATGATAATTTTCATCATCTAGATACATATGAAGAATAGCCACCCCAGTGAGATATAAGTGCTGTTAACCCATTTGCCAGCATAAGTGCAATAGATGCAATACAGGAAAGGAAACCTTAAGAATAGAAATAAGATCTAGGAAACCAAAGCAAGAAGGTACCCCTAACATTGCTGAATTTAATGAAGTCTTTACTGTTTCAGTATGAGGGCAATAAAATCAAATTTTATAAGGTAAATTGTTCTTCAATCTAATAAAAAAAATAAACTTTGCCTGGTGTAGAATTTAACTGAAGTTTTACCTTCTTCTGTGGTAGTGGATTGGGGAAAATAAGATTAACAATTTGGTATGCACACTTGTGGCATTTCCAACATATCCTGACTCTGTTCAAAATAAGAAGAACAGACTTCTCAAGAAAATAAATCTGAAATATTTTATAAGACAGAGAAGGTTCCTAAAGTCAATCATTTATTTTACAAATTATTATTATAAAAGTTCAGATGAGTAGTTTACTCTTCAGTATAAAGGATTTTTATGCTGCCATGTTTGCAGTCCTATGATTGGTGTATATTTTAACAGACAACTTATTTGTTTGATACCAGGGGGCTGATAAATTTAACAGATATAATTTGTCATCTCCTGAGGAGAGGTTAAGGGCTAAGAGCACAGATTCCTTTGATCTGACTCTCTGCCACTGTGTCATCTGTCCAGGACTAATCAAGTTATCATATCAACAAATCTCCCTCAGTCACAGACTTCAGTGTCTGGCCTTTGAGAAAAATTTGATGGCTGCAGCGCAGACAAATTTCTAGCAGCAGGATGTTGGAGCTTTCCCGCCTGGCAGTATGAAAAGTACCTGTAACCTCCATACAACCTCTCCTCTCCCTCACGCTGAGAGTTCACTTCTTGTGAGTCTCATGCTGTTCGTTGCAATCAGTCAACAACTCCTGATTAGGCCACTAAGAAGGATCTGCTATTAATTTCAAAATAAAATTTGCACTTTACTTCAATAGACCCTTGAGCTGTAAAGGTTTAGTTCTGGAACATAATTTGAATCACAAAATAAATGTCAGGTTGCAAATTGCTCACAGCATTACAGCACTTTGTGTGTTTAATTAAGCTAAAGAAATTAAACAATCTTATTTTCTTGCACGTAAGTATAAAAAGCACTAGCAATTTAAAAAAAGGTGAGCACAGGAGAAGAAACAATTTCTCCTTGGCATCCATCTTGAAAAATGGTGGTAAAGAATTTAGTAAATAGTTGCATTAAGGTAATCTGTGAGAAATATTAAAATATTAGGTCATATCTGGCAAAGATATTTTTAAGGACATTTATGATATGTTGTGAAAATAGGACACACATGTTTCCCCTGTTTTTGATACCCGATTTATTGTAACAACAACGGTAGAATTAAAAGTCAAGCATATCATTTCAGATGTTAAATAAAATGTATCTTTGTAATGGAATGTCAACGGTTAAATATTTCTGGATGAAGCAGCAGTAAGCAGTCTTCCAAGGAAAATTCAGTTTGCAGACTTCCCTGGCACCAGTAACAAAAGCTCAGGTATGGAGTCTCTGCTGGAGAGTGACCTTTCACATCTGCAGCCAACATGCTGCGAGCAGCCCACACAATGGAGCTCAAGGACGGTCAGCGCACTGACCCTGGCTGCCAAAGCTACCTGCTGCTTGCTTCAAAGAAATCAAACACAGGGACTGCCCTCAGAATGATGAAGAACTCTGCGATAATAACAAGGCAGCTAATGCGCTCAGAACTCATGGTGGCTATTTTATCTGCCATCAATAAGATTTATGCTCCACAAGCTATTATTTCCTAAACATTTTGGAATTGCTTTGACTTATTTTTTTCTTCTATTGTGTAACTAGTTAGTAATGCCCTCTAAGCATCACTAACTGATTATGTGCACTCCTTAAAGACTAAGTTCCTATTAACAATAGATAATACCAGCACGCAATTATAAAGTACTCAAGCCTTTCTGTTAGCCAAACATCACTCTAGCACTGAGCTATCTTCCTCGAAAGGAAAGTGATACTTTAATATGTTATAAAACCATTTAAAGTACGATGCATTTTCTGCACTGTCTTATTTTACAGAGTGAACAATCCATAGTACTTGAATGAAAAATACTGTGAGCAATTAGAGTCGTTATTACATTTTGCTGAGTCCATGTCTGGCTTTTCTTGTGTATGTAAGCAGCTGCTTAAAACTTGGATAATCAATGTATTGTTTGAAATGTTCTCAGGCTTGCACTGTTTGGTGAAGTATAACTAGGGCATTGAAAATCGGCACAAACTGAAATCATTTAGAATGAACTGGGAAGAGATAACACAACCATGATTTAAGAGTTCTGGTTTAAATTTACTTTGTAAAATTAAACAATAAGACTTTAAATAGTATTGTCTTCTGGATGTTTTGTGACACAATAAATGTCTGATTAAATTGAAATGTCAGATGTGAAATTATTGATTATTTTCTGATTGATTAGAATTTCAGACAATAGCATTAATTGAGTCATTTGAAATGTGCTTAAATAAAATAGGTTGCCATAATAATTGAATCAAAGTAAAATATAGAAGAATAAATCACTGATGCAAATTCAGTATGACTGTAGATCGAGCCCAGTTTCAGTAAAATATACTGCTCAACATTGTGGTAACTTCTTAGCCATTTTGAGCTTGATTATTTGACATAACCATGTAAAATTTTGTTCACAGACGCTGTATCTTTGGTGTTGAGTGGATGTTTATGAGGATAGATAATCAAAGTGATAGGATCACTCAAATTGGCACAGAATAAGTAAGTGAGGGTTGAGGAATCGGGCACAGATCCATAGTCTCCAGCCTCTGTTCTGAAGAAGGGTCACTGGACCTGAAATGCTAACTCTGCTTTCTCTCCACAGATGCTGCCAGACCTGTTGAGTTTTTCCAGCACTTTTTGTTTGTGTCTCCAGCCTTTGTCGAAATTGTAGGGCACTTACTTGAATTATTTGATCCTTTAGAGATATTCTTGATTAAAGAGTTGCATTTTAATATGAAAATCATATCATAGGTTTGTTTTCCCCATAGAATCCCTACTGTATGGAAACAGGCCATTCAGCCCAACAAGTCCACACCGTCCCTCCGAAGACCATGCCACCCAGACCCATTCCCCTGCATCTAACCCAAACATTCCTGAGCATTATGGGCAATTTAGCATGACCAATCCACCACTACACATCTTTAGGCTGTGGGAGGAAACCCGAGCACCCAGAGGAAACCCACACAGACAAGGGGAGAATGTGCAAACTCCACACAGACAGTCACCCCAGGCTGGATTCAAACCCGGGTCTCTGGCACTGTGAGACAGCCGTGCTAACCACTGAGCCACCATGCTCTGATTATATTTTTGGTGGCAATGCCCTGTATAATCAGCTTGCATGTGTAAAATAGACTGTTAAAGTTTAGGTGTATTCTGGGGAAGGAATGTGATGGTTAGATTTCTGATTGCAGGATCTTTGTTATTTTAAGCATGATTTTTATTTGCTGCTTTCAAAAATCAGAATCTGGGTACATTATGAGGGCACTTCTCTCTGTTTTGTTTGGAGGCTGGAGAAGGAGGTAAATGGAAGAATCTGACAGAAGTTCATAAGACCATAAAACATTGGAGCAGAAGTAGGCCGTTTGGTCTCCTGAGTCCTCCCCGCCATCCAATGAGATCATGGCTTATCCGACAGTCCCCAACTCCACTTTCATGCCTTTTCACCATACCATCGATTCCCTTACTGATTAAATATCTGTCTCTCTCATTGTGAATATATTTAATGACCCAGACTTGGCAGCACTCTGAGGTAAAGAATTCCAGAGATTCAGAACCTTCTGAGAGAAGAAATTCCTCCTCATAACCATCCTAACTGAGGAAACGCTCACACTGAGATTATGCCTCTGGTACTAGACAAAAGACCACACAAAAACAGTACCTACCCTGTCAAGCCTCCTAAGAGTGCTATATGTTTCAGTAAGGTCACCTGTCATTCTTCAAAACTCCAGTGAATCCGGGCCGAACCTTCTCAACCTCTCCTCATAAGAAAATCCCTCCATACCCAGGAACAACCTAGTTAATCTTCTCTGAACTGCCTCCAATGTCTTTAGATATGGGGACCAAAACTGTTCATAGTACTCTAGGTGAGGGTTCACTGGTGCCTTGTAGAGTTTTAGAAAAATTCCCTGTTTTTATACATCATTCCTTTTGAAAAGTGCTGACAAGCATTGCCTTCTCTATTACTTGCTGACTTGGAAGCTAATATTTTGTGATTTATGCATGAGGACCACCAAATAATTTTGTTGCTGTAGCTGCCTGCTTTTTTTTGCCATTTAAATCATATTCTGCGCCTCCATTCTTCCTGCTAAGGGGCATAATCTCACATTTTCCCACATTACATTATATCTTCAAAGTTTTTTGCACACTCATGTAACCTGTCCATATCCCTCTGTAGAATCTTTGTGTCATCCTCACCACTTGCCTTCCCATCTATTCTTGTTTCATCCGTAATCTTTGTGGTAGTACATTTTCTTCCCTCATCCAGGTCATTGATACATATTGAAAATAATTGTGGTCCCAGCAGTGATCTCTGTGGCACTGCATCCGTTAAAGGTTGTCATTCTGAAAATGCACCCCTATCCTAACTCACTGTCTTCCATTAGTTAGCTAATCTTCTACCTATTCTAATATATCATTCTCAACATCATGGGCTTTTATCTTATTAAATATTTATATCTATTTGTTCTCCTTTATCTATCCTACTTGTTACTTCCTTGTAGAATTCCAATAAGGCAATCAGGCTTGATTTCCTCTTCATGAAGCTGTGCTGAGTCCTCTTGATTATTTTATGTATTCTGAAATTCTCTGTTTTTACATCCTTTGTAACAGACACTAAAGTTTTCCAATTACAGAAGTTAAGCTAACAGGTGTATACTTACGAGTTTTTGTCTCTCTCTCCTTCTGTTTTTGAATAAAGGTGTCATATTGGCAGTTTTCTAATCGTTTGGGACTATTCTAGAATCTAAGAATTCTTGGAAGATTGTTAGCAGTGCACCCAGTACCTCTGTAGCTACTTTCTTTAATATTCTAGGATGTGTTATCAGTCATTGGAGATAAATCATGCCCCGTGATTCCTGGAGTCATATCACATGTTAAAGTTTTTTTTTATTAGGATATGCATAGCGTCCAAATTTATCTGACTTTCAGACCAAGGTGGATAGAAAACTTGAGCTAAGTTTCTGAATTAAACGAGAAGTAATATTTATTATAAGTAATTGGACTATAACTGTAAGTAAACAGATATAAACCAATGGCATATAATACCGTTAAATATCCTTATAAACTGCCCCTTTACACAGGCACACAGAGAAATAAAGAGGGAAAATAGATTATTGGGCAAGTAGAGAAAAATTGGACAGTCATTTCTTTGCTTCCCAATTCCAATGTTGTGATAATCCTACTTCAGCTGTCAAGAACTTGGTGTTCAGTTGTCTTTCTCTGGAAGCACTAGAAGTACAGAGCAGCTGATACATTTGGAAAAATGTATCTGATTTATCAATTCAAAAGTCAAAACTTGCAGCAACTGTTGCAGGAAAGGTAACTGATTTTCTTTAAGTTTAAAACTGAGATTTTTTACTGCAGAGAACAGGCGGCTTCTATTGGAAGAACAACAGCGCGCCCTTTAGTCAATACCTCTCTCTGTGCGTCTCTGTAATTTGTTTCCAGTTCCAACCTACTCATTACGCTGAGCATCAATCAATTTCGCCTGTAAACAACTCCTACCATCCTGATCGTCTGAAGTCATAACCACATAAAACAGTATCACACAATAGGTATCACATTCTTTGCTGTGAAATTATGTAGTCATTCTGGGTAGAGTCCTTTTTTTATTAACAATGATCTCTTTTTTCTCCTTACAAACAACAGTTTGTAAAGACTCAAGAATTTAAAAAACACAGACGCAACACCTCGGGTCTAGGGGTCATATTGATGTTTAGTTTCCCTAGTACATTTGCCTAGTGATAATTATTGTATTTATTTCCTCTCCTGCTTTTGCCCCCTGATATTTTAGTATGTCTGAAATGTTATTAGTGCCCTGTATCTTGAATAATGATGCAAAGTAATCATTTAACTCCTCTGCCATTTCCTCATTCCCTATTATTGTTGTCCAGCCTCATTTTCAAAGACCATGTTTACCTTGGCGTCTCACTTCTTGTTTAATTTCCCAAACAAAGTTTTTACTGTCAATGTTATTTTACTTGTTAGTTTACCATCAAAGTTTATTTTTTTCTTTTTTTTTGTTAAACTTCTGTAGATTTTTAAAACTTTCCCCATCATCTGACTTACCACTAATCTTTGCTACATTTTCCCTGCTACATGAAGATTTAGGTTACCTTATGATCAATATACGTTCTCTCATTATCTTTAGGTGTATTCTCTGTCCTAGAAAACAACTACTGTTGGGGGCATATAGATTATCAGTGTCTTCTTTCCATTGTTATTTCTTACCTCTACCAATAAGGATTCTACATCTCTGATGCAAGATCATTTCTTACTGTCACATTATCATTATTCCATCTTATTTCATAAAAGTTATAATGATGCTTTATGTTGATAGCATTATTGATGTTTCGTAAGGGATACTACGAATGTCTGAGTCCATTGTGAATGATTGGCTGAATTTCAAATACCTGAAAACTCTTATCTCAGCATGGGGAGGGGAAAGTTTGTAATTTCAATAGTCATTTTAGTGAGCTTTTATTGAGATTAGAGTCATAGATTCATACGGTTGTACAGCACGGAAACGGACTTCTTGGTTCAACATGTTCATGCCAACCAGGTATCCTAAATCAATCAATTCTCATTTTCCAGCCTCTGGTCCATATCCCTCTAGCCCTTCTTATTCGTGTACCCATCAAGAAGCCTTCTAAATATTGTCACTGTACCAGCCTCTACCCCTTCATCTTGCAGCTCATTCCATACATACACTGCCTTCTGTGTGAAAATGTTGCCCCTTAGGTCCCTTTTATATCTTTTCCCTCTCACCTTAAACCTACACCCTCTAGTTTTGGACTCCCCTACCCTGGGGAACAGATCCTATGCAGGGCCCCCATGATTTTATAAACTTCTATTAGGTCACCACTCAGTCACTGACACTCGGGGGAAAATGTCCTATCCCTATAGCTGAAACTGTCCAACCCTGGCAACATCCTTGTAAACGTTTTCAAATTTAACAACATCTTTCCTATGGCGGGAGACCAGAACTGAACACAGTATTTTAATGTGGTCTAACCAACCTCCTGTATAGCTGTAACATGACACCTCACTTTGCAAGTGTACCAGACACATTCTTCATTACCCTGTCTGCTTGTGACTCCACATTTGAGGAACTATGAACCTGCACCCCATGTATCTTTGGCCGGCAACACTCCCCAGGACCCTGCCATTAACTGCATAAGTCCTACCCTGATTTACCTTACCAAAATGCAACACCTCACATTTACCTAAATTAAATTAAACTCCATCTGCCACTTCTCAGCCCATCAGCCCACCTGATCAAAGTCCTGTTGTACTCTGAGATAACCTTCTTCACTGTCCATTATTCCACCAATGTTGGTGTCATCTGCAAACTTTCTAACCATACTTTCTATATTCACATCCAAATCATTTATCTAAATGACAAAAAGCAGTGGACCCAGCGCTGATCCTCACAGCACACTGCTAGTCACAGACCTCAAGTCTGAAAAACAAAACCAGCCCATTAACTACTTTAAGTGTGGTTACTTAATAAAAGTTTGTATTTATAACATATTGAACACTTGTAGGAATTTAAGATCTTTGGATATGTTTCATGAATGAGGGATTCTTTTCTGTATCAGTTGCATATGAGTGAGGACTCTATGAGATTGTTATATTTTGTGTCCATCTCCTGTAGCTCCTGAAGCTTGCCCGTCGCCCTGTTCTTACTCTCACAGATGATGCTGCTGTTTAATGCTGCTCACTGGTCCTGCCCTGTTCAAATGATTATCATCTTGAAAGTTTTAACCTAATCCATGGAAGTACTTTTGTTGACATGGTTCTTCATCTGGTGATCTTCTTACCTATGAGCAACATAATTATTCATTTATCATTGCCTTGAACATTTCTATACCCATTTACAAAGTTTATCACCCTGTGAGAGGCCCCATCTCTCAAAAGCAGGCAGCTTCTACCACACTTAGAGGGCACCTGTTCGATTATTAGAATGAGGAAATCTTTGTTGGTCCTGGAAAGCCCACTGGAATCAGTATTGAATAATCCTGGCAGTAACATCCCAGTTAGAGCAAATTGCTTCCCTTCCCATAGATTTGAAGGGCTGAGGTATTGTAGTATGCATCATCTTAATGGTGGGCAGCTGTTTCCTCAAGGGAGCGATGCATGTGCTGAGTCCGTTAGGTACCTATCCACTGGGAAAATCAAACATGTAGATTTTTCACTGTATTGAATAAAATTTCAAATATAACATGAAGTAATTGGAAAAACAGTGATGTGCATTGTAACTAAGATAATAAAGGCAAGGAATATGTGCAGCAGTGTGAGGTGGAAGGGGGATGGGATAGAGGGATAAAACTTTTACCAGCTGCATCTGTTATTGTCATTAAAATAAATTCATAACCCAAGGAGCAGGAGAATCCAAACCAGCACCTAGTGCTACAGACAAGAGAATGTAGAGATCGATGGACACCCCCACCATAGGTCAATCAAAGATCACTGCTCATTCATTCCATTAGTGTTATTGGCTGCATGAAGAATAATATTGAATAATGAAGAATCTACCTCAGCAGATATATATACTTACGAAAAAGTCAAAGATCACCTAACAAACGGAAGATTGATTCATGGATAATTTTGGGAAAGGAGGCTTGTTTGGCCGAAAAGATTAAAGTTAGTAGCAAAACATGACAGGGCAATTATATTTTGCTTTTATAATTAAATTTTCTTTGGTGGGTTGAAATTTATAGATAAGCAACCGCGGCACATATTTACTGTACTGAAATAAAGATGGAGTTCACTGTTTCACTCCGGTGAGAAATGAATGAAGGCCAGATATATTTAGTGATAAAGTAATAAGGAAAAGCAAATTATTTTGGAGGTCACATTGACTGCACTGCGTCTGGGGAAATTTTGGTGGCATTCTGCCAGACTCCTGATGTAACTGGAATATCAGCAAAAGACCAGAGAGAAATGGTCTCAATACCTGTTTTTAGTCACTATTTGCATTGTTTTTCTTGGGATTGTACAGATCTTCAACTAAATCCATGTTTGAGAATTAGTTCACTTTCATGTTAGATCCTTTACTTTATTCATTCACAGGATAAGGACATCACTGTCCAGGCAGCATTTATTGTCCATCCCTAATTGCCCAGAGTGCAGTTAAGAGTCAACCACGTTGCTGTGGGTCTGGAGTCACATGTAGGCCAGACCACGTAAGGATGGCAGTTTCCTTCCCTAAAGGACATTGGTGAACCAGAGATAACAAGCATGGGGCTGGATGAACACAGCAGGTCAAGCAGCATCATAGGAGCAGGAAAACTTGACATTTCGGGCCTAAACCAGATGGATTTTTCCAACAATTGACAAAGGATTCACCGTCATCATTAGATTCTTAATTCCAGATATTTATTGAATTCAAATTCCACCATCTGCCCTGGCGGGATTCAAACCCAGGCCCCCAGAACATTATCGGGGTCTCTGGATTAACAATCCAGCGATTGCCTCCCCTGTATTTACCATACTTACCATATCTTAACGCTGGGTGTTAGAAATAAGTTGCATGAGTATT
Source organism: Ginglymostoma cirratum (assembly GCA_024137785.1). Lineage (NCBI taxonomy): Eukaryota > Metazoa > Chordata > Chondrichthyes > Orectolobiformes > Ginglymostomatidae > Ginglymostoma > Ginglymostoma cirratum. The sequence continues at coordinate 34,035,599 of JAHRHZ010000268.1, read as the reverse complement.
GTAGATAATATCATTGTTCTAATGTTGTGCAGTAAAGTTTCTTGTTGTTTGTTCAAATCCATGTATTCTTATAGCTTGATGCTTTCAATTAATTCCTTGGTCTTGCATTTTGACCGCCTTAAAAAAGAAGCTACTGATCCTTAGCCAGTTCATAACATAGATTTGGTGGTCTGGTCCTGGATTCTCACCAAAGAAAAGGACCAAAGTGTTTCAAAATAGAAACATATGTCAAGTAATGGAAGGATATTGGGAAGGCTGACTGAAAAATTGGTAAAAGAAAATTGGTTCTGAGAAGGAACTAAATAAATAGAATGAGATGACAAGGTGAAAGATTTAGGAAGACAATTTAGGAAGAGAACTGATTTATTGAACACAAGGTAACAAGGTGCAGGTAGAAAGGGTAGGCCAGGAAACAGCTTACTGAAGGGCCAGTTCCAATTCTGCCTGTGCTGAAAGAATAAAGCTGCATTACGGGGCTGACTTTATAAAAACATGAGTCTTTTATTCATCAGAAAGTGTTCAAAACATTGAACTGTCTGGTCAGGACTTTGTTCTGTATATCAGAAAGCCATCCTTACCTGGTCTGGCCTACATGTGACTCCAGGCCCACAGTAATGTGGTTGATTCTTAACTGCCCTTGGGATGGGCAATAAATGCTGCCTGGCCAGCGATGACCTCATCCCATTAATGAATTTAAAAAATATGGTTAATGTACTGTGAACAAACATCCCACAACATATATTAAATAGCAAACGTGACAGAGCGTCAACTCATGAGCCTTCACAAGGGATTACAATTAAAGTACACTGATGTGGCCTTGGAACTTCCTCTCAATTACTCTTCCACCATGGACTACCTTAATGATGACTCCTTTTCTGATTGGTCACCCTTCTTCCTTCGGCCGCCTCTCCCCTGGACTTCAAAGCTGCACTCCAGCACTCACTGGCAGGTTATGCTCTAGATCTTCACCAACAGCTAGTGTCACAAGCTCAAACTACCCCGGGTTTTTCACTGAGATCTAATCTTGCTAGTTACATCCGTAAAATACTGCCTCTGGACGTTTCAAATCCCTCTCTCAGCTGTACTGAACAATTAGTGACACATGGCTTCATCTGAGCCCTTTACGGCTTTTGCCAAACAAAGCCAATGAATTTCCCACTTTCTCAGCTCTCCAGAACTTGCTTTGAATCCTAACTCCAAAACTTAGCTGTATACTAATTCTTAAGTTCTAACATCATAGACAAATTTGTATTTGGTGAAAAATTGTGACTAGAACATATTAATTACAGAAAAATGTGTGTCAGAGGTGTAAACTGTTAAAATAGTATTTTATATAATATGATAACTATCTACACTTGGAATTTCTGTGGGACATGTGGGGTGTGACGTTTGTAGGTTAGGTGAAACTTAAAAACTAACTACAATGGAAATTCAACGGAAACGCAAGAAAAATTGCACAAGTGGCTAAAACCTATATATTTCACCCAGAGTTTTATGGTGATCTGCTAATTTACATCAAGAAATCAGCAGAATATCCCAACAATTCTCCCAGATGCTCTGTCATTTGTTTAATTTTCTAAACAGCTTGATTTCCTTTTTACTGTTGTACCATTCAAACATATTCATGCGCAGATATAATTACTTTACTTGCAACAGTAAATTCTGAGCAAGTCTCAGGAAAACATTATTACATAAGGTCAAAAGATAGTTGCAATATGAAACACATATAGGTAATGTAAATATGCATAGGGTCACAATGACACAGAAAATGGCCTCCTGATTTATCAAAACTATACTGACGCCCTAGATCAATCCAGTGAGCTTCATTCCCTACTTTATCTCCACAGGCCTGCAATTTGTTTTCTTCAGTGTCAATTGTTTTGAAATCATTGATCATCTTCACCTCTACCTTCCTCACAGGCACTAAGTTCTAACTTATTCTCAACTGTTCTGTAAAATCATTCTCCCTCATATTCACCACGCATCTGTTTTCAAAACCATTAAATCTGAGTTTGCTAGTCTTCATACCATCAATTAGTGATTTATCTACATTTTTGAAACTCAAAGATCTCGTAAAAGTCTGTCAAATTTCCTCCCAATCCTCTTTTTGTTTCATGAAGAGCAATGCAGCTTTTCTATGTGAAACTCATAGTTAGAATTCTGTACCCCTTCAATTCCAGTAAGTCTCCACTGCAGCCCATCAACTATCCACATGACTTTCTGAATGTATTGTGACTAAACTTGGCACAATATTCTAATTGTGGCCAAATCAAAGCTTCATACATGTTTAGCATTACTTCCCTGCTTTTGTACCCCAAACTTTGATTTATGGAGGGTCCCTCTGTCATTGCACATTATGTAGAATTGTGCTTGTTACTACATATTGTCTGTTCTTGTCTGCTCTGCCAAATTTGATTTGATTCGATTTGTTGTAGTTACATGTACCTAAGTACAGTGAAAAGCTTTGTTTGCAAGCAGTACAGGCAGATCATAGTCAGCATGGACATACAGATCATAGGGTGCTTAGACAGAGTAAGGCACATAGATTAGTAATTTTGACAGGCTTAGAATTTAGATTTTAAAGTGTGGAACGGTTATAAGAAATGTTAGAATAAGATCTGCTGTAAGGAGCTCGCAAGGCGTCACACGGTGTCAGTGCCATTTTGAATCCATCATTGCATCACTTCACACCTCTTTGAATAAATTCTATTTTCTATTTCTCTACCCATTCTGTTGTCCTGCTGTAGCTCAATGTCTTGTTGCAATCTATTTTAACCATCATAAGACCATAAGACATAGGAGTGGAAGTAAGGCCAATCGGCCCATCGAGTCCACTCTGCCATTTAATCATGGCTGATGGGCATTTCAACTCCACTTACCCGCACTCTCCCCATAGCCCTTGATTCCTTGCGAGATCAAGAATTTATCAATCTCTGCCTTGAAGACATTCAACGTCCCGGCCTCCACTGCGCTCCGTGGCAATGAATTCCACAGGCCCACCACTCTCTGGCTGAAGAAATGTCTCCTCATTTCCGTTCTAAATCGACCCCCTCTAATTCTAAGACTGTGCCCATGGGTCCTAGTATCCCCACCTAATGGAAACAACTTCCCAGCGTCCACCCTTTCTAAGCCATGCATTATCTTGTAAGTTTCTATTAGATCTCCCCTCAACCTTCTAAACTCTAATGAATACAATCCCAGGATCCTCAGCCGTTCATCGTACGTTAGGCCTACCATTCCAGGGATCATCCGTGTGAATCTCCGCTGGACACGCTCCAGTGCCAGTATGTCCTTCCTGAGGTGTGGGGCCCAAAATTGGACACAGTATTCTAAATGGGGCCTAACTAGAGCTTTATAAAGTCTCAGAAGCACATCACTGCTTTTATATTACAACCTTCTTGAGATAAATGACAGCATTCCATTCGCTTTCTTAATCACAGACTCAACCTGCAAGTTAACCTTCAGAGAATCCTGTACTAGCACTCCCAGATCCCTTTGTACTTCAGCTTTATGAATTTTCTCACCGTTCAGAAAATAGTCCATGCCTGTATTCTTTTTTCCAAGGTGCAAGACCTCGCATTTGCTCACATTGAATTTCAGCAGCCATTTCCTGGACCACTCTCCTCAACTGTCTAAATCATTCCGCAGCCTCCCCACCTCCTCCGTACTACCTGCCTGTCCACCCAACTTCGTATCATTGGCAAACTTCGCCGGGATGCCCCCAGTCCCTTCATCCAGATCATTAATATATAAAGTGAACGGCTGCGGCCCCAACACTGAACCCTGCGGGACATCACTTGTCACCGGTTGCCATTCTGAAAAAGAACCTTTTATCCCAACTCTCTGCCTTCTGTCAGACAGCCAATCTTCAATCCATGCCAGTAACTCACCTCGAACACCATGGCCCCTCACCTTACTCAGCAGCCTCCCGTGAGGCACCTTATCAAAGGCCTTTTGGAAGTCTAGATAGATAACATCCACTGGGTTTCCCTGGTCTAACCTACTTGTTACCTCCTCAAAGAATTCTAACAGGTTTTTCAGACATGACCTCCCTTTACTAAATCCATGCTGACTTGTTCCAATCCGACCCTGCACTTCCAAGAATTTAGAAATCTCATCCTTTACGATAGATTCTTGAATTTTAGCAACAACCGAGGTTAGGCTAATCGGCCTATAATTTTCCATCTTTTGTCTTGATCCTTTCTTAAACAAGGGGGTTACAACAGCAATTTTCCAATCTTTTGGGACTTCCCCTGACTCCAGTGACTTTTGAAAGATCACGACCAATGCCTCTGCTATTTCCTCAGCCACCTCCCTCAGAACTCTAGGATGCAGCCCATCGGGGCCAGGAGATTTATCAATTTTTAGACCTTTTAGCTTTTCTAACACTTTCTCTTTTGTAATGCCTACCATACTCAACTCTGCCCCCTGACTCTCCTTATTTGTTGGGATATTACTCATGTCTTCCACTGTGAAGACTGACGCAAAATACTTATTAAGTTCTTCAGCTATTTCCTTATCTCCCATCACTAGCCTTCCTGCATCAATTTGGAGCAGCCCAATGTCCACTTTTGCCTCTCGTTTGTTTCTTATCTATTGAAAGAAATTTTAACTATCATTTCTAATATTACCTGCTAGCCTACTTTCGTATTTGATCCTCTCCTTCCTTATTTCTCTCTTTGTTATCCTCTGTTATCATCCTTTGTTATCATCATTGTTTGCCAGTCACCAGGTTTTGTATCATTGGCAAATTTTCAAGTTTTACTCAGGATTCCAATCTGTCTGTGAAAAGTCATAACAGCCAGGTCTGTGGCACTACCAGCTGCATGGGGGTTGGCGGGATTTGGAGAAGGAATGAATAGAAAAAGAGCGGGAGAGCAAAAATGGTTGGAGTTTCCATCTTAACGCTTGGAAGAGTTAAATTGCTTAGCAACATCAAAATCAGAACTAATCCAAATAAACATTTGGTTAATTGAACACCCGGTTCTAATGGAGGTCTATACAGCACGGATATTTCAGTGGTCGCAGAAACAATCTTTAACAAAATTCCATCAGAGATAAGGAACCCTGCAGCCCAATGGCATCAATGTGGATTTCACAAGCTTCAAAATCTCCCCTCCCCCAACCGCATCCCAAAACCAGCCCAGC
>JAHRHZ010000268.1:33913994-34030051 GCA_024137785.1 Ginglymostoma cirratum | reverse complement strand
CTAAACTCTAATGAATACAATCCCAGGATCCTCAGCCGTTCATCGTATGTTAGGCCTACCATTCCAGGGATCATCCGTGTGAATCTCCGCTGGACACGCTCCAGTGCCAGTATGTCCTTCCTGAGGTGTGGGGCCCAAAATTGGACACAGTATTCTAAATGGGGCCTAACTAGAGCTTTATAAAGTCTCAGAAGCACATCACTGCTTTTATATTACAACCTTCTTGAGATAAATGACAGCATTCCATTCGCTTTCTTAATCACAGACTCAACCTGCAAGTTAACCTTCAGAGAATCCTGTACTAGCACTCCCAGATCCCTTTGTACTTCAGCTTTATGAATTTTCTCACCGTTCAGAAAATAGTCCATGCCTGTATTCTTTTTTCCAAGGTGCAAGACCTCGCATTTGCTCACGTTGAATTTCAGTAGCCATTTCCTGGACCACTCTCCTAAACTGTCTAAATCATTCTGCAGCCTCCCCACCTCCTCCGTACTACCTGCCTGTCCACCCAACTTCGTATCATTGGCAAACTTCGCCGGGATGCCCCCAGTCCCTTCATCCAGATCATTAATATATAAAATGAACGGCTGCGGCCCCAACACTGAACCCTGCGGGACATCACTTGTCACCGGTTGCCATTCCGAAAAAGAACCTTTTATCCCAACTCTCTGCCTTCTGTCAGACAGCCAATCCTCAATCCATGCCAGTAACTCACCTTGAACACCATGGGCCCTCACCTTACTCAGCAGCCTCCCGTGAGGCACCTTATCAAAGGCCTTTTGGAAGTCTAGATAGATAACATCCACTGGGTTTCCCTGGTCTAACCTACTTGTTACCTCCTCAAAGAATTCTAACAGGTTTTTCAGACATGACCTCCCTTTACTAAATCCATGCTGACTTGTTCTAATCCGACCCTGCACTTCCAAGAATTTAGAAATCTCATCCTTTACGATAGATTCTTGAATTTTACCAACAACCGAGGTTAGGCTAATCGGCCTATAATTTTCCATCTTTTGCCTTGATCCTTTCTTAAACAAGGGGGTTACAACAGCAATTTTCCAATCTTTTGGGACTTCCCCTGACTCCAGTGACTTTTGAAAGATCACAACCAATGCCTCTGCTATTTCCTCAGCCACCTCCCTCAGAACTCTAGGATGCAGCCCATCGGGGCCAGGAGATTTATCAATTTTTAGACCTTTTAGCTTTTCTAACACTTTCTCTTTTGTAATGCCTACCATACTCAACTCTGCCCCCTGACTCTCCTTATTTGTTGGGATATTACTCATGTCTTCCACTGTGAAGACTGACGCAAAATACTTATTAAGTTCTTCAGCTATTTCCTTATCTCCCATCACTAGCCTTCCTGCATCAAATTGGAGCGGCCCAATGTCTACTTTTGCCTCTCGTTTGTTTCTTATGTATTGAAAGAAATTTTAACTATCATTTCTAATATTACCTGCTAGCCTACTTTCGTATTTGATCCTCTCCTTCCTTATTTCTCTCTTTGTTATCCTCTGTTATCATCCTTTGTTATCATCATTGTTTGCCAGTCACCAGGTTTTGTATCAATGGCAAATTTTCAAGTTTTACTCAGGATTCCAATCTGTCTGTGAAAAGTCATAACAGCCAGGTCTGTGGCACCACCAGCTGCATGGGGGTTGGCTGGATTTGGAGAGGGAATGAATAGAAAAAGAGCGGGAGAGCAAAAATGGTTGGAGTTTCCATCTTAAGGCTTGGAAGAGTTAAATTGCTTAGCAACATCAAAATCAGAACTAATCCAAATAAACATTTGGTTAATTGAACACCCGGTTCTAATGGAGGTCTATACAGCACGGATATTTCAGTGGTCGCAGAAACAATCTTTAACAAAATTCCATCAGAGATAAGGAACCCTGCAGCCCAATGGCATCAATGTGGATTTCACAAGCTTCAAAATCTCCCCTCCCCCAACCGCATCCCAAAACCAGCCCAGCTCATCTCCACCTCCCTAACCTGTTTTTCCTCTCACCCCAAGCCACTCTACTAACATCATCCTGCCCCCTTGACCTGTCCGTCCTCCCTGGACTGTCCTCTCTGGTCTGTCCTCCCTTCTCTACACTCACCTTTACTGGCTCCATCCCCGCCTCTTCGACTTGTCTGCCTCCTCTCCACCTATCCTCTCCTCTATCCATCCTCTATCCGCTTCCCCCTCTCTCCCTATTTATTTCAGAACCCTCTTCCCGTCCCTCATTTCTGATGAAGGGTTTAGGCCCGAAACGTCAAGTTTTCCTGCTCCTATGATGCTGCTTGACCTGCTGTGTTCATCCAGCCCCATGCTTGTTAACAAAATTCCCTCTGGACTCCAACCTTTACATCTGGGTAAGACCTCGGCTATACTGAGAACCTATACTGGGGAATATTTACAGATTTAGGGCACAACTTCAGTTCCGGTCTCTTATGAGAGGCATGCTGGTTTGGTTACTATTGATAGTTTAAAATGCTTGGGCCCAAGCCTGATGGCGTGAAATTGGTTGAGAAAAATTCACTTAGATTGGCTAGCAGTCTTGTATCAGAAAATGCCTGCCTGAGTGACGTTGTAGTTAAATACCTGGAAGTTTTTCAGGAAGGTCTAGGGACTATCAAAGGAGCCAAGGCCACTTTACATATGGATCAGGAAGCAATTCCACGATTCTGCAAGGCCTGCCCAGAGCCATTTGCCTTATGGGCAAAGTCAGAGGCAGAAATCAGGAGCGAGGATATGATGATATCATCAAACCTGGTCATATCGATTGTGAAGCCCAATGGGTCGGTCACCTTTGTGTGGAATTTAAACAAACAGTAAACTGTTTTTCACAGCTGGATAAATACCCAATCCCTGGCATAGAGGATTTATACACAAGTTTGGCAGGAGGGCTGTCCTTTATGAAGCTGGACATGAGTCATGTGTACTTACAATTGCAGTTAGATTAGGATTCCCAGAAGTATGCTACAGTTAATATCCATGAGGATTTGTACCAATATTCTAGACTGCCACTGGGGTATTATCGGCCTGTGAACTTTTTCAGCAGATGATGGAGAACATTTACAAGGTCTAATCCAAGTCGCCATTTATCTAGATGATGTGTTAATAACAGGGAAGACCACTTAGGAGTACTTAGAGAACTTTGCTATAGCCTTTAGAGCTTTCTCCCAGGCAGGCAGATGTCTTAGAATAGAAAATTTGTGTTCCAGGCACAGGCCTCCAGTCCGAAAAGCAACTGTCCACCACCACCCTCTGTCTCCTACCTTTGAGCCATTTATGTATCTTAGTGGCTAGTTAGTTCTCCTTGTATTCCATGTGATCTAACCTTGTTAACCAGTCTACCATGTGGAACCTTGTCAAACGCCTTACTGAAGTCCATACAGGCCATGTCCACTACTCTACCTTCATCAATCCTCTTTGTCACTTCTTCAAAAAACTCAATCAAGTTCCCATCCACAAAGCCATGTCAACTATCTCCTTTCTCGCCTTTGCAGATACATGTAAATCCTGTACCTCAAAATCCCCTCCAACAATTTGCCCACCGTGGACATCAGGCTCACAGGTCTATAGCTCCCTGGGTTTCCCTTACCACCTTAAATAGTGGTGCCACGTTAGCCATCCTCCAGTCTTCCGCAACTTCACATGTGGCTATTGCTGATACAAATATCTCAGCAAGGGGCCCAGCAATCACTTCCCTAGCTTCCCACAAAGTTCTATGGTACATCTGATCAGGTCCTGAGGATTTATCCACCTTTATGCATTTTAAGACATCCAGCACCTCCTCTTCTGTAGTATGGACATGTTTGAAGATATCGCTATTTGTTTCCCCAAGTTCTCTAATTTTCGTACCCTTCTCCACAGTAAATGCTCCTTTAATATCTCACTCATCTCCTGTGGTTCCACACATAGATGGCTTCTTTTCATCTTTAAGGGGCCTTATTCTCTCCCTTGTTACTCTTTTGTCCTTAAAATATTTGTAGTAACCCTTTGGATTCTACTTAACCCTATTTGCTAAATCTATCTCATGTCCCCCTTTTGCTCTTCTGATTTCCCTCTTAAGAATACTCCTATTGCCCTTATACTCTTCTAAGGATTCACTTGATCCCTGCTGTCTATACATAACATATATTTCCTTCTTTTTCTTGACTACAGCCTCAACTTCTATAGCTATCCAGCATTCCCTACAGCTACCAGCCTTGCCCCTCACTCTAACAGCAACATACTGACTCTCGGTATCCCATTTTTGAAAGTTTCTCATTTTCCAGCCTACCTTTTACCTGTGAATATCTGCCCCCAATCAACTTTTAAAAGTTCTTGCCTGATACCATCAAAATTGTATCTCCTCCAATATAGAACTTTAACTTTTGGATCATGTCTATCCTTTTCAAGCTAATAGAATTATGATCACTGGTCCCAAAGTGCTCCCCCACTGACACCTCAGTCACCTGCCCTACCTTATTTCTTGAGAGAAGGTCAAATTTCGCTCCATCTCTAGTAGGTACATCTACATACTGAATCAGAAAATTTTCTTGTATATGCTTAACAAATTCCTCTTCATCCAAGCCCCTTAACACTATGGTAGTCCCAGACTATGTTTGGAAAGTTAAAATCCCCTACAATTACCACTCTAGCATTAAAGTCATAGATTCATAGAGATGTACAGACCCTTCAGTCCAACTCATCCATGCCGACCAGATATCCTAAATAAATCTAGTCCCATATGCCAGCCTTTGGCCCATATCCCTCTAAACCCTTCCTATCCATATACCTATCTAGATGCCTTTTAAATGTTGTTAATGTACCTGCCTCCACCACTTCCTCTAGCAGCTCATTTGGAAGCATGTCCTTGAGCAGCAAGGGGAAGTGTGTCCTGGGGTAAGCGAGTCTCAGAGCTGCATGAGGGGAACGAGCCCTGGACCAACACGAGGGGAAACGGGTCCTGGAGCAACGCAACTTACCTTGGTGCAGCTGAGAGTCTGGCAGAGCGGACTGGAGGTTTAGAATGGAATGGGACAGCTGTTGGATTGGGACCTGGCGCAGGCGATCTGACCACACAGTCGCTGAGCTGCTGCAATGTAATGTTGATCTGAAATTCATTACCGGACTGTAATGTTCAATCTTTTACCTATATTATAACTATTTTACTTCTAACTTAGTTTTTAGTCACTGCAAGTAATGCTACCGCTTTTCCTTTTATTCCTCTTTTGTATCCAAGATTTGTACCAAGGTACTTGTATCTAGGATGGTGCCATTAGAGGCAGCCGCTGTAAAAACTTTTCACTGTACTCGTGTACTTCTGTACTGGAGTACACGTGACAATTAAGGATATCCTATTCTTTTCTCCTCTATTCTATGTGAAAAAATTGCCTCTTAGGTCCCTTTTAAATCTTTCCCCTCTCACCTTAAACCTATACCCTCTAGTTTTGGACTCCATCACCCTGTGGAAAAGACCTCATCTGTTCACCAAATCCATGCCCCTCATGGTCTTATAAACATCTATAAAGTCACCCCTCAGCCTCCGACACTTCAGGGAAAATAGCCCCAGGCTATTCAGCCTCTCTCTAAAGCTCAAACACTCCAACCCTGGCAACATTCCTTTGAATCTTTTCTGCAGGCTTTTGAGTTTCACAACATCCTTCCTATGGCAGGGAGAGCAGAACTGAATGCAGTATTCCAAAAGTGGCCGAACGAATGTCCTGTACAGCCACAACATGACATCCCAACTCCGATACTTGTCGTTCCCCAAACCCGCATCGCCCGCTTCTGTCTCCTTCCCAAAATCCACAAACCTGGCTGCCCTGGTCGACCCATTGTCTCCACCTGCTCCTGCCCCACCGAACTTCTCTTCACCTATCTCGACTCCATCTTCTCCCCCTTGGTCCAGGAACTCCCTACCTACGTCCGTGACACCATCCATGCCCTCCACCTCCTCCAAAACTTCCAATTCCGTGGTCCCCAAACCTCATCTTTACCATGGACGTCCAGTCCCTATACACCTGCATTCTCCATGCAGATGGCCTAAAGGCCCTCCGCTTCTTCCTGTCCCGCAGGCTCAACCAGTCCCCCTCCATTGACACCCTCATCCGCTTAGCCAAACTCATCCTCACCCTCAACAACTTCTCTTTCAATTTCTCCCACTTCCTACAGACAAAGGGGGTGGCCATGGGTACCCGCATGGGCCCAAGCTATGCCTGCCTCTTTGTAGGATACATGGAACAATCCGTCTTCCAAAGCTACACTGGCCCTATCCCCCACCTCTTCCTCCGTTACATCGATGACTGTACTGGCGCCGCCTCGTGCTCCCACGAGGAGCTTGAACAGTTCATCCACTTCACCAACACCTTCCACCCCAACCTTAAGTTCACTTGGACCATCTCTGATACCTCTCTCTCCTTCCTGGATCTTTCTGTCTCCGTCTCTGGCATCCACCTGGAAACCGATATCCGTTTCAAGCCTACCGACTCCCACAGCTACCTAGAATACACCTCCTCTCACCCACCTTCCTGCAAAAAGGCCATTCCCTATTCCCAATTCCTTCGCCTCTGCCGCATCTGCTCCCGAGATGAGGCATTCCACTCCGGGACATCTCAGATGTCCTCGCTTTTCAAGGACAGCAACTTCCCCTCCACAGTGTCGAAAATGCCCTTGACCGTGTCTCTCGCATTTCCTGCAACTCATTTCTCACACCCCCTACCCGCAATAACAACCAAAACAGAATCCGCCCCACCACCCCACCACCGAACCTCCGGATCCAACGCATCATCCTCCGACACTTCTGCCATCTGCAATCTGACCCCACTACCAAAGACATTATTCCCTCCCCACCCTTATCTGCTTTCCAGAGGGACCACTCTCTCCATGACTCCCTTGTCCGCTCCACACTCCCCTCCAGCCCCACCACACCCAGCACTTTTCCCTGCAACCGGAGCAAGTGCTACACCTGCCCCTACACCTTCCCCCTCATCCCTATCCCAAGGCCCTAAGAAGACCTTCCACATCAAACAGATGTTCACCTGCACATCTGCTAATGTGGTATACTGTATCCGCTGTTCCTGCTGTGGCCTTCTCTACATCGGGGAAACCAAGTGGATGCTTGGGGGCCAATTTGCGGAACACCTACGCTCAGTTTGTAACAAACAACTACACCTCCCAGTCACGAACCATTTCAACTCCCCCTCCCATTCCACAAATGACATGTCCATCCTGGGCGTCCTGCATTGCCACAATGATGCCACCTGAAAGCTGCCGGAACAGCATCTCATATTTCGCTTGGGAACCCTGCAGCCCAATGGTATCAATGTGGACTTCACAAGCTTCAAAATCTCCCCTCCCCGACCGCATCCCAAAACCAGCCCAGCTCGTCCCTGCCTCCCTAACCATTCCTCCCCCCCTCAAGCCCCACCCCCATCTCCTACCCACTAACCTCATCCCATCTCCTTGACCTGCCCGTCCTCCCTGGACCGACCTATCCCCTCCCTCACTGCCCACCTACATTCAACTTTACTGGATCCAACCCCGGCTCTTTGACCTGTCTGTCTCCTCTCCACCCATCTTCTCCTTTATCCATCTTCTATCCGCCTCCCCCTCTCTCCCTATTTATTTTAGAATCCCCTTCCCCTCCCCCATTTCTGAAGAAGGGTCTCGACCCGAAACATCAGTTTTCCTGCTCCTCTGATGCTGCTTGGCCTGCTGTGTTCATCCAACTCTACACCTTGTTACCTCCTATACTCAATGCACTGATTGACCTTACAGATAACTGAGATGTTCTAAAAAGTTCCTTCTCAGCTTCCCGCTGACTATTGGAGTATCTATAGTACAATCCAAATAAGGTGATCATCCCTTTCTCATTTCTCAGTTCCACCCAAATAACTTCAGTGGGCGTACTCCTTGGAATATCATCCTTCAGTAGAACCGTAATATTATCCTTAGTCAAAAATGCCACTCCTCCTCCTCTCTTGCCCCCATTCCCCTTTTCTATCCTTCCTATAGCATTTATACCCTAGAACATTAAGCAGCCAGTCCTATCCTTCCCTGAGCCACATCTCTATAATAGCAAAGATATTCCAGTCCCATGTTCCCAACCATGCCTTCCCAGTCAGGCCTCTTGCCTGAAATAAAAGCAGTTTAATTTATCCTTCCTACCTCATTCTCTACTTTGCTCCTGCCCTCCAGTTAATGTTCCTGTCTTCTGTATTGTTGGGAACATTTCCTAGACATTAAAAATGATGAGTCAGATGTTGTACGGCATAGACCACATAGGGGACAGTTGCCTACTGCAGATGTAATCACATCAAAGCAGGTGGCCTGAGATAAAGTAGTGACAATCAGAGCTGTTAACAATTTTCTAACTCAGTACAGAAAGCAAACACTGACCAGTGATGCAGAAACAGGCCAATTTGAGAGAAAAGGAGGACTCAGAAATAAAGCTTCATATTAAATCGAGACTATTGTCAGCAGATGTCCCATCCACCCTCAGACAACATCCCAGTCAAGGCCTTTCTTTCAGTATACAAGACTAATCAAACACAGGACAGCACTGGGGGTCCCAGCCAAGTCAATTTTTACAGTTTCTGTAAACAATCTTGGTAAACAAGAGATTTGAGTGCTCACCCTTCCCCAGTCATGGGTTATTTGCGCTGAAACCAATTGAGCTGTCCCTTCATTCTATGGGTTTGCTCAGGTGGATCAGGTATTACAATGTAAAACTACTGCTGTTACATTGCTGCATTATTCCCTCACCTACTGCATTCAGTGTTCCTATGTACACATTACTTTAATTTCATACAATTTGATTAAATGTTATAAATTAGTCAGTTATTAATCAGTTTTAGATTGGTGGACTGTAAGTTTTCCCGACAATGCAGTATTATTTATATTATGCCTAAGAGCTGCCCATAATTTTTATTCTAAATATATTGTTCTAAGAATAGAACTTAATGCAGGATGCAAACAGAAGTGGAAATTTATACAAAAGTAAATAGCGATTACAATATGAACTTGATTGTAAGATGAATATACACTTATTTAGTGTTTTTATTTTAATCAATGTATTATCATTCTTTTTTATATTAGTCAACATTCCTTCCTTTAGTTTCCATGTCTATACACTTTCTTCAAATAACAGTCATAGCAAAACACCCAATTCTAGTCTGTACCAATCTGCTTTGTTTTTGTCCAATAGAAGTTGTGCAGAATGGCCTACAATCAATCATGATCGAAATTCTTCCATCTACATGAGATGGTGGATGTGATAATACAATGATTAAAATAGAGCACAAATGAGGTATATGGATTCTAGTGTCTGCAAGATTCCTGCCAGAAATTTTGAACTTCTAAACTAACTGCTAAACAGTACCAAGTAATCTCCTGAGTAGCCCTGTGCCCCAAGCACTCAGTGCGGATTCTGTAGCTTGTGTTCATTGGACAACATGCAGGTACTTTAATCATTTGCATGGTGAGCTCTTAAAGGGACATTACTGTCAAGCTGATATGACAACAACTGGCATTCAGCTAATCCATTAGCAATGGAATAGATCAACATTCACTTTTCACATTCATTCATTTTCCTTCCATAAGATGACAAGAATATATCACTAGCTTTAAAGCTGAGAATTGCTGAGCTTCCTTTCTTGATAGTTGTAGATCATTCTTGCTTCACAGCCACACAAAACATGCTGAGAACACAAACCTTACAATTTGTCCCATGGTGCTATCAGCATGTTGTTTTTGGTGGGTCAACCAAAGATTATAGCTGTTTTCTCTTCAGGCTCTGCACCAAAGTTACCAGATTCGATACCGGGAAAAAATGGGTTATCTGATGGTGATAGTTTGGAAAGGGTGGACTTGTTTCCACTGGACTTTGGAAGAATCAAGGCTAACTTGATTGAAGCATATAAGATCTGCAGTGGTCTGACAAGGTAGCTGAATAGGGTGATCACGTAAAAATATACAACAATTTCTTACCCGGTCATTTTTTTTTACTATGGGCCTTGCATTCTACATTTCTTACTATAAAGTTAATCCTTTATTCCTCATTAATTGAGTTATTGTTCGGGGATTTTAGTTTACTAGTCCAGTAGCATATCTGTTACACCACTATACACATGCTATCCTAAGCATTGTCCCAAGTTTCCTCCCACAGTCCAAGGACATGCAAGCTACGTGGATTGGCCATGTTAAATTGTCCACAGTGTTCCTGGATGTGTAGGTTAGATGTGTTAGCTATGGGAGCAGGTTAGGGGATAGGTTTGGGTGGGATGGTCTTCAGAAGATCTGTGTGAACTTGTTGGGTCAAATGGCCTGTTTCCACACTGTGGGGATTCTATGAAATTTGACAAAGATACCGATTTTCTTTCACACTTGTATGATCTGTACAAATTATATAATTTTGTCAGTAGCTTTCCACTTTTGGTGTAATCAACTACCTAGGTAAAAATTGTGTTCAAAATTCTGCCAATGTACATGCTTGTATTTTTTCGTTCATGTTTCCACTTAAACTAGTTTTATTATCACTAAACATAAAGCCTTCTATAAATCAACAAAATTGAACAGCATTTTGGAACAATAGTGTTTTAATAATTAGAGTTATTGAATCATGATGCTGCTTGACCTGCTGTGTTCATCCAGCCCCATGCTTGTTATCTCGGATTCTCCAGCATTTGCAGTACCTTTTATCTCTATTGAATCATAGAGTTGTACAGCATGGAAACAGACCCTTCGGCCCAACTCGTCCATGCAGATCAGGTTTCCTGAACTGAACTAGTCCTATTTGTTTGCATTTGGCCCATATCTTGCTAAACGTTTACTACTGATGGACCCGTCCAAATGTCTTCTAAATGTTGTAATTGTACTCGCCTCTACCACATCCTCTGGCAGCTCGTTCCATATACACACTATCCTCTTTTGCATTAATCGATGTTCCCTTGTATATGTAAAAGTCGTAACCTGGTGCAATTTGATTAATGTTATGCTGAAAGTTATTTTGTTACAAAAGTATAAGTGTCTAACACCCTATTTGTGGTTAATATGGTTTTAAAACCTGTAAATAACTTTTAAAGAAAACTATGCAGGACCATTTATTAGTTTGCACTTTGATCAGTAGGCAGTTTCTTAATATTTCTTCTACTATTTCAAAGACAATGAATGATGCTGTTTGCTCACTTCAGCCTAAAGAACATAGCTTAATTCCAGGATCCCCCTCAAAGGCTTGCAAATGAGCAGAATTAGCTGAAATTCACCATGATCAACATTGACCTGAGGGTGTAACCAGTTTGTGGATAGGACCAACCATCAGTTCATCTTTTTAAAATAATTTCAAAACATTGTGAATACTGATTTGCCCCTAGGCTTAATTTTTACTCGATACTTTTGTACCAATTTTACTGACTTAAATTGGAAATTTGAGCACAAACTATTGGGAACTCTACTCAATGATCTGTTGTTTTGTAAAGTGCAGTGATTCTGACATGCAAGAATTATAATTTCACATTTTATAATCCCTTTTTTGTAACTAATTTCATCATTTCAATTTTAAAATTAAAAATCTAACCTCAGAAGCTACTATTAATGTCTAGTGCACAGAAGGATGTTCATTTTGAATGCATTGGGCTAAGAGGCTGGACAAATGGTGCACCCATGGTCTCTTGTTACAATCAGTCCCTGGGCAAGGGTTCTTGTGAACCCTTGGTGCATCCTTATGCACCAGTCACTGAAGGTAAGCATGCAGGTGCAGCAGGCAGTAAAGAAGGCAAATGGTATGTTGGTGTTCATTGCAAGAGGTTTTGAGTACAGGAGCAGGGATGTGTTGTTGCAGTTGTACAGTATTGGTGAGGCCACACCTGGAGTATTGTGTCTCCTTTTCTGAGGAAGGATGCTCTTGCTCTCGAAGGAGTGACGTGAAGGTTTACCAGGCTGAGACTGGGGATGGCGGGTCTGATGTATGAGGAGAGATTGAACGGTTGGGATTGTTTTTGCTAGTGTTCAGATGAATGAAGAGGGACCTCATAGAGACTTATAAAATTCTAACAGGACTGGACAGGGTAGGTGCAGGGAGGATGTTCCTGATGGTGGGTGTGTCCAGAACCATGGGTCACAGTATGAGGATTCAGGATAGATGACTTAGGATGGAGATGAGAAGACATTTCTTTCCTCAAAGAGAAGTGAGCCTGTGGAATTCATTATCACAGAAAGTAGTTGATGCCAAAACATTGAATGTATTCAAGAGGTGACTAGATATAGCACTTGGGGCGAATGGGATCAAAAGTTATGGGAAAAAAGCAGGATTACGCTATTGAATTGAGGATCAGGCTGGAAGGGCCGAGTGGCCTCCTCCTGTTTCTATCTTCTATGTTTCTATGTTTAGGACTCCAGCGACAGGATACCCTGAAATGGTTATGTTCCTGGGTGAGGAGGGGTGAATTGGCTCCCCTTTGTAACTCAACCTCTCTCTCGGTTAGTCGCAACAAGCTTTAAGTAAAAAGGTTCTCTTCTATCACAGATACAGTGTCCCAATTTAAATGTATTTGTTTATTTAGGCTTTCCAGAATTGAAAAAAAGTAGTGAATTTATTAGTTACTAAATGTGAAAACAGAAAATAAAACACACCACACACACACAACAATCGCAATAAAAGGGATGACAGTTAAAAAGAAAAATGAATCTGTCCCAGGATTCCATGAAAAGTAGATGGCTGAAGGTTATGGTCATTAAGTTGAATGATACTGGTAATGCTGATGTTCATTGTGAAGCAGTTGACCTTGAGAGTCTTGACTTTTTCCCTTAAAAAGGACCAGAGGGGTAACTTTTTCATGCAGAGGGTGGTGCGTGTACAGAAGGACCTGCCAGAGGAAGTGGTGGAGGCTGGTACAATCACAACATTTAAAAGGTATCTGGGTGGGTATGTTAATAGAAAGGGATTAGAGTGATATGGACCAAATGCTGACAAATGGGACTAGGTCAGATTGGGATGTCTGGCCGGCGTGGAGGAGTTGGACCGAAGGGTCTGTTTCCATGCTGTATGACTCTGGAACTCTTTGAATCTATGTATGCAATCAAGGCAAACTGGTATTTAAAACATGATTGTTTTTGTTCTTCTATGCAGTTAATATAGAAAGCAGGTTATTTTGTTTCTTTTCAAATTTAATCATCTAATTTCTAGAATGCAAAGCATAAAAATGAAGAAGAGAATTTAATAACATTTTGGGAGGTCAGGAAGACACTTTACAGCTGTGGAAATGCAAAACAATACTCTATTTGTGGTGACTTTTTTGTTCCTCTCCATTATCTGTCAAAATTTCCTGACAATATCTTTTCATGCTGCAGCATTGTTCAATAAATGCAAGGACTCTTCACTAAATGATCCTAATAGTGACTGTTCACACTTGAACCAAGACAGAGAGTAGCACCAGGGTATCTGCCTGTTAGACTGACCTGAAATTCACAAATGTTATTTCTACCTCCATGGTTATTGATCAGAAATGGCTCATTTTCCTTTATCCACATTCTGACTGATCAACGCAAAGTCTAACTTTATTGGCTGAATTCCCATTCTGTTAAAACTAGGTAATTCAATGCAGTCTAATAAAATATTGGGAATTCCATTTTGTTTAGTTCAGGGCATTTGCAAGAACATTGTGGAAATTTGTTGTATATCTCAGATGGCAGCTCATTTTCCGGGAAAATGATTGAAGCAAAGTAGTCCATTACAGATTCACAAACATATATTCCAGACTATGTAGTAAATAAAACAAGTTCTTGGTTTACACCTTTTAATCTTCCACTATGACAGTCCTGTAATTTATTTTTATTTATACTGTGTTCTAGTTAACAAATAATAAGGGACCTGTTTCTGTTGTTGCCTATAATTTAGAAACACAGTAAATAAACCCATATGGAAGGAATGTCTGTTTAAAAAGTTACTTTTTAACAAGACAAAGAAAGCAGCAAGTTGTAATGTCTGGGTAAACTACCAGAATGGAAAAGAAAAATGACCAGTTTAGATGAATAGAAATTGAATTTTCAAGCGGGCCTCTTTTGCAAAAATAAGCATATAATTACGACCCAGTAGATGGCTTAGGGAGAGCATGGTAAATCATAGTAAATTGCATACCACTCCTACATAAATCATAAAAATAAGTAATAATTTTACAACAACGTATTGCACCATTTTTCAAGTTTCATTCCTTCCAGCTTTTATGAAATTTCAAGTACCAAGTTCTATAGATTATGGAGGCATAACTATTTATGTTGACCAGTGCTCATTTCGCATTTGCTCAATAATATGCATTTAGGAGTATATAGATACATGGTCATAATTGTTCCTTTCCATATTCTAACGAACTGTCAAATGCAACTATTTTGTTGCTTTCAATTTGTTGTAGGTTCTGCATATAAAATGAGTTACAATTTTGGGTGTTTCAACAAGACTTTCACAGGTTCAATGGCGTAGGAATTTATTATAGAACAAAGAACATAGGACATTACAGCGCAGTACAGGCCCTTCGGCCCTCGATGTTGCGCCCAACTGTGAAACCAATCTGAAGCCCATCGAACCTACACTATTCCATTATCATCCATATGTTTATCCAACTACCATTTAAATGCCCTTAAAGTTGGTGAGTCTACAACTGCTGCAGGCAAGGCATTCCATGCCCATACTGCTCTCTGAGTAAAGAATCTACCTCTGACATCTGTCCTATATCTATCACCCCTCAATTTAAAACTATGTCCCCTCGTGCTAGCCGTCACCGTCCAAGGAAAAAGGCTCTCACAGTCCACCCTATCTAATCCTCTGATCATCTTGTATGTCTCTATTAAGTCACCTCTTAACTTTCTACTCTCTAATGAAAACAGCCTCAAGTCCCTCAGCCTTTCCTCATAAGACCTTCCCTCCATACCAGGCAACATCCTGGTAAATCTTCTCTGCACCATTTCCACTGCTTCCACATCCTTCCTATAATGCGGTGACCAGAACTGTACGCAATATTCCAAGTGCGACCACACCAGAGTTTTGTACAGCTGCAACATGACCTCATGGCTCCGAAACTCAATCCATCTACCAATAAAACCTAACACACCGTACGCCTTCTTAACAACCCTATCAACCTGGGTGGCAACTTTCAGGGATCTATGCACATGGACACCGAGATCTCTCTGCTCGTCCACACTACCAAGAATCTTACCATTAGCCCTGTACTCTGTATTCCTGTTACTCCTTCCAAAGTGAATCACCTCACACTTTTCCGCATTAAACTCCATTTTCCACCTCTCAGCCCAGCTCTGCAGCTTATCTATGTCCCTCTGTAACCTGCAACATCCTTCCGCACTATCCACAACTCCACCAACTTTAGTGTCATCCGCAAATTTATTAACCCATCCTTCTACGCCCTCATCCAGGTCATTTATAAAAATGACAAACAGCAGTGGCCCCAAAACAGATCCTTGCAGTACACCACCAGTAACTGAAAATGGGGGCTGACTTACACTGACATATAAACCACTAGCATAATCCATGGATTGTAATAACTTCCTCTTCTGCAAGAAGGAACCGTTCAACAGTGAGAGGGAACTGGTAGAGGATAAAAGGAGCGGATCGAGAGGTTTACCTGCAGTGAGACCAGAAGGAGAGTTACATAATGAACCACAATGTGACATGACTGCAGGGGAAGAAGCTGATTGATGAATAGGATGGATGGGTATTTTGTGATTTTCAGATAAAAGTAAAGTCTTTACATTTCTAGTATTTTTCTTCTCTCTTTTCTCAAAAGTAACTGATTAAGTATAAAATTGAAACTGGTGATTTTCTTTTGTAAGCAAAGTGTAAAGAATAGGGAATCCAGAAGAAATAATTAAAAAATTAAATCCTTACAATAGTGGTGGCAGAATGGCTGATGTGTTGCTGCTGCAACATGTGGAAGCTCCTGGGCACCAGAGCTAACACGTCAGTTATAAATGTTTGTAACTCGAGAAACTTGGATCTGAGTTGAGGAACTGGAATCCGAGCTGCAGACTTTGTGCCACATCAAAGAACTGGAAGGATACCTGGGCACATTGTTCCAGGGAGCAGTCACGACTCTCAGACTAGATAATTGACCTTTGGTCTGTGGTCAGCGATAGGAACGTATGACGGCAGGTAAGGCAGGTATGAGGACACTGGAGGTTGCATTCAAAGACCATTGGTCCAACAGTTAAAAGTTTGATGCGAGTTATGCAGGCGAGAGTGGGGAATGCAGGGAGGATGAGAGAACTGATCATGGCACTGTGCCACAGAGAGCCATTTAAGTGGGGGAGAAAATAGGAATGTAGACGTGGTAGAGGACTGTACTGTTCAGGGGAATAGATACTGTTCTCTGCAGCCATGAGCAGAAGTCCTAAGGCTGTGTTGGCTCCCTAGTGCCAGGATTGAGGATATCCTCTCAGGACTGGAGAAGAACTTGAAGTGGAAGTGGAGGGACCCAGTTGTTGTCATACACTTTGCTACCAATACCATTGATAGGAGTAGAAAGTAGATTCTGCTAAAAGATTATGAATAATTAGGAATCCCTTAAGAAGCAGTAATTTTAGGATTACTACCTGAGCCATGGGCAAACTGGCTTAGGGTAAGTAAAGTCAAGGATTGAAATAAATGGCTCAGTTTCAGATCATAGAGCACCGGTACCAGTATTGGGGTAGGAGGGAGTTATTCCAATGGGATGGACTTCACTTGAACTGTGCTGGAATCTGAATCTGTTGAAACAGTTACGATCTGATAATGTCAATTATTACAATTTATTAGAAAACAAAGAACATTGCACACTTTCCCATATCAGTGGGCTATTTTAGTTGACTTAATCAAGATGTTTCTTGTTATCCTCTAACATTTCTAACCTCAGTGAAGACATTTGCAGCTCCTTGTTTGATCTGACTGCCATCACATTTCTCTGTGTTGATAAAAGCTTGAATTTAGTGTCAGATCTTAGTCAAGCATCAACCGAGTTTGGGGTAGCTTTAAATTGACGATGAACCTGGCTAACATTTTGTGGAAATGATGGGAGAAATTTGATAAAGCCCCAAAGTGGCTGCAGGGATTGTGATGAGGGATTCTCACCTTGATGGAGGTGGCATGAAAATGTTGTTTCCCACCCCACACAGATTTTCATGGTTGAGATGTGAAACCTAACACTGGCAATTGTCTGTATGCCCAACAGGGGCCACAAGTTCCTTTAAGACTAGTATTTATTTAGACTAACCTGCACTCCTGGGTGCAGTAGATGCTGGAAGTTGTTATGAAAGTCTTTCTGAGCAGCACATTCTCAGATACAGCACAGAAGACCTTTACTCCTGAAAGAATGAAAGAAGACATTTTTCTGCAGCTGGCTGGAGCCACCCCCACCACCTCCATCCCCCGCAAAGACACACATACACTGTGAAAGCAGTAAGAACATGCAGATAGCCAAGTGGTCAATGGCATGAGTCTGGCCCTGGACTCAATGCTAGAAAAGCTGCAATGGCTGGGCACAGGTGATCAAGGTCTGTGAATGGAGCTTCAATTGCTATCGCGTACACACAGCGTCACCAGTCACATACTCTGCTGTACGTATCATAGTCTCATCACTCATCCATCAGCTATCACTTCAAAACCCGCCTGTTCCTCTTAAGAAGTGTGTGCACTCTCATTGCAGCAGATACTGAAAGACATTTTAGAAGCGAGATTGGAGTCACTTCCTAAAGGAAATTTGAAGATGGCCAAATGTGGCAGGATGACCTCGCAAATTTTGATCCTATACATATCAATACCCATTCATCCATCAGATCTGTTCTTGTTACATTCATTCCCGGTCTCCTAAAGTATTTTAATCACTTATGATCCTGCCTCTCCCTATTTCTGCACTTCTTCATAAACCACCGTGTCCCTCTCCTTATTTCCATTCCTTTGAGACCCTTCTTGAAATCCACCTCTTTTGCCAAGCTTTTGGTCACTCCATTAACAATTTCTTCTTTGGTACAGTGCCCATTTTATTGATTCTATCTGAATGAATGTTAATTTATTGTAATTGTATTTTACAGTGAATATTACAGTAAAACACAGTGAAAATCTTCAACTGTTGCCACAATCCAGTGCCATTTTGAGTAGTTTAAGAATAAAAAGATAAAACTGAAAGAGAGTCCATCTTCATTCTGCCCACCTTTACCACAAGACCTGAGCCCTGAGCCGATTCAGCAACCAGACTTGTACTGCAACACCCCATCCCCAACCCACACCACCTCGCCAAAGCGTGCACTGGACCCACCAACATAGGAGTCGCTACTCTTCAGGTGCCACCACTTTGCCACTGGTCCTACTTTGCTGATGTTGCTGCTGCTGCTGATGCCAGGTCCTGTGCTGGACCCACACTCGCCTGCAACCAGGAGCGCCCAGCTTCGTTGCTACCACCACCTGATTGATAACCAGGAGTCTCTGTTCCGGGCATACCGCAGGCCGATGTCTCCGGTTACGCTGCCCCTGCCGCTGCCTTGACAACTCCTGGAGTCCCCGCTCCAGGTTTACCACAACCTATCAGGCCAGGCCACCACCGCCTTGCCAAGAGTCCTACTCTGGCTGTCCTCCTTCGCGATGATACCTTCACCGCTGCCAACAGGAAGAAGATGAAGGAAAAGATAAAGAAAGAAGACAAAAAGGGTAAGGTAAGAAAAGAGGACGAGGACAGGCCCAGGAGCATGAATGGTGGCTATGCTTATCAGTGCCACCATCTTGGAACATCTTTGTGTGATGCTTTGCATTCTCACATTCATAATTTCTTTTACTTTACATCATCAACTGTCATAGTAACTGTAGCTACAAGAATGAAGCTGCAGACGCTACCATCCTTAGCACCATACCATACTAGAATACTGTCTGAAAGATTATTACACTTTCCATAATGCCCAGCCTTGTATATTATCTTGCGATTGTTTTTGTGTAAGCAGCACATGTTGTAAAGCCTTCAAACAGTTGGTAATGTCAATTTTCACTGAACGATAGGAAATGCAATCATAAAGCTGAAATTCTTCTGGGACTAAGTAGGGGCTGCTTTGCATTGAAACAACAACAAATTTATTGCCATGGAATGATGACTCCACCTAAGCCATACATACTGGAATTGGGTGTCAACTTTGTTCCGTCTGGCTTGTTGTACCCAATGCTGCGCTGCTGTATCGTGGTGAGGTGATGTTCCCCCTGCTCAATATCTTCACCTTCGTCCTCAGATGACTGCTGATGTTCTCCCAGCTTTTCAATGTCTATTACATCCCTCCATTGCCTGCTCCAGTTGTGCAAAACACAGCATATTCGGATTATGCAGCACACTCTGTCTCGTATGTATTGTAAAGCTCTACCCGATCAATCCAAGCATCAGAGCCTCATCTTCAGGAGGGCTATCATCTGCTCCATGATAGCCCTGTTTGAAGAATGGGCTACAATGTATCTGCTCCTGCTCTCAGTTAGGGGTTTGCATAACGAAGACATCAACCACTTTGTCGCTCAGCATCCATCCTTGTAAAGAATTACCCTTGAAAAGAAACAAGAACCTAAGATTATCAAGGATAGGGGACCACTGCAGGACTTGGTGTTCTTCAATCTCTCTTTTCCAAGTACATTTTGCTTCCTTACAGAGCGGCTGACCCACAAATGATAAATTCTCCAGTTTAAAAGCAGCAGCTTATAGCAACTGGTGGGGGGAAATAAACTAGCTTTCTTGAGGATTCAGGCATATTTTATGACAGGGAAAGTCACACCACCTACTACTCTTCCAACGACCCAAAGGCTTCTGGTCATATCGCTCACAGACACAAGCTATTCAGCTAACAAGGAGCCAATCACTTAGTTGTTGACAGGCTAATGGCTTATGTCATTTACAGCCAGTCACCACTCCATAAGTGGCCAAATTTTACTTTGGGCTTACAACAATTCTCTTTGACTTGACTGGGGACTACTCCTTTTAGACGTTAAGATGTGGCCGTTTGAGATTCTTGCGAAGATTTGTAGCTTGGGTTGTGGGCGAGGTTGATGACTTGCTCGCTGAGCTGGCTGGTTATGGTTCAGATGTTTCATCGCCATGCTAGGTAACATCATCAGTGCAGCCTCTGATGAAGTGATGTTGTTCTACTCCATTTAGTATATATATGATCCGGTCTGTTGAAGTGCTTTGTGTCATTTCTGGTTCATTTTTGCAGGGGTTTGTATATAGGCTCAATTTCAACATGTTTATTGATTGGATTATGGGTGGAGAACCAGGCCTCTAGGAATTCCTGTGCATGCCTATGGCTGGCTTGAACTAGGATGGTCACGTCATCCCAGTTAAATTGATGGCCTTCATTGTCCAAGTGTACTGAAATGAGGGGAAGTTCGTCGTGTTGTTTTGTAGCTAGCTGGTGCTCATGTATCCTGATGGCTAGTTTCCTTCCTGTCTGGCCGAGGTAATGTTTTTGACGGTCCTTGCACGGTAGGTTATACACTACGTTGGTCCTACATGTTGTGGGTATTGAGTCATTGGTCCTTGTAAGTGTTTGTCGTAGTGTGGCTGTGAGTTTGTGTGTTATCCTGATTCCTAGTAGTCGTAGGAGTCTCGTTGTCAGTTCCAATATGTTCTTGACGTACGGTAGTATGGCCGGTGTATTAAGGCGTATTGTGTCCTCTTGGTGTTGTCTATCCAGTAGGCATCTGCGGATGAAGTTGGTAGAGTATCCACCAATAGCGGGGACCTTGTATTGGTGCTCTTCCGCCTTCTTGCGAAGTTCAGGTGTGTTGCAGTGGGTTGTGGCCTGTTTAAATAGTGTCCTAACACTGCTTTGTTTGTGGACGTTGGGGTGATTGCTATGGAAATTGAGGATTTGGTCAGTGTGGTTTGCCTTCCTGTATTCTGAGGTTTGGAATTCCCCGTTCATCATTCATCCTACCTTGACATCTAGGAAAGGAATTTGATTATTGTTTTCCTCTTCTCTTGTGAATTTGATTCTGGTGAATACGTTGTTGATGAGGTGGTATGTCTCTCCTAACTTAGTCCATTTAATGATGACAAATGTGTCATCCACGTATTATATCCACAGTTTTGGCTGTATGCGGGGGAGGGTCATGCCTTCCAATCTTTCCATGGCTGCCTCTGCAATACACCCTGAGATGGGTGACTTCATGTGTGTGCCATTAATTTATTTGTATACTTGACTGTTAAAGGTGAAGTGTCTGGTGAAACAGCTCCAGCAGTCTGAGTATGTTGTCTTTGCTGATGGAGCTGTCAGTCAGCATTCCTGTTTCCTCTAGTAATGTGGCCAGTGTTTCTTTGGCAAGTGCGATGTCAATGGATGTGAATAGTGCTATAATGTCAAAGGATACCATAATCTCGTCATCGTTGATTTCGATGTTCTTGGTGTTATTAAGGAATTCCTGGGTTGAGTGGATGGAGTGAGGTGATCCATAGACTGGGTGTTTCAGGCTTTGTTGTAGGTCCTTGGCTAGCTTTTATGTAGGTGTGCCCAGTAGGGAGAGAATAGCTCTAAGGGTGCTGTCTGGTTTGTGTACTGTGGGGAGTCCAAGGAAGCGGGAAGTGTTCAAGCCTCTGGTGTAGTCCGTCCTGGTTATTTGTCCTGAATTCTTTAGTCTCTTCTTAGTGTTTGGGTGATCCTAGCTGTGGTGTTGGGTCTATCTCCGCCTGTTGGTAAGTGTTTGTATCTGCAAGCAGTGACTGTGTTTTCTCAACGTAGTCCGGTTTGTTCATAATGATGGTCGTGCACCCTTTGTCTGCTGGTAGGGTCATGATGTTCCAGTCTTTCTTGAGTCTTTCGAGTGCTTTTCTCTCAGATATGTTTAGGGTGTTTTGATTACTCCTCTGGTTCAATGCAGGGATTATAGGCTGACGGATGGCCTGAGTTTCATCTGTGAGTCCATTGTTTTTTACTGTAGCTTCTAAGGCAGCCATGAAGTCTGTCCTGTTCACATCACTGTGGTTATAGTTTAGTCTACGTATTAGGACAGCTTTCTTGGTTTTTGTAAGTGGTCTGTTGGACAGGTTTCTTACCCATGAGTCTGGTTTATTGTTGTCCTTGTCTTTGTGGCGAATCAGTTTGGTCAGCTTCTCTTGTGATTTGTCTCTCAGAAAGCTGATTTATTTCCCCTCACCAGTTGCTAATTTCTGTTGCTTTTAAACTAGAGAATTTATAATCTGTGGGCCAGTCACTCTGTGCCTCCTGCAAGGAAGCAAAACTTACCTGGAAATTTGTTTGAAGAATATTCAATGTGTTTGCAGATGTGACTTTGATGTAGCATGGCACTGTAAAGCAACATGTCCATCCCTAGACTGATCACTACTGACACCCATGACAGGCGTGATTGGCTTTGTACCTGTGCTAAAAGACAAGGCAAGACAGAAGTACTGTGAGGTTGTAAGTTCTGAGTGATGCATAAAATGTGAGGCAAATGCCATGTGATTCAAGTAAGTTCAAAGTGAGTGTGCAGTAAGCCAGCAAGCTGAGAGCCCTGAGATGCACTCTGTTCAAAGGCAAGTGTAGGGTGCCTTTATCTGTTCATAAAATGGCCTGGCAACAACATTACAATGAAAGGTGTTGATGCACTACAAAATGTAATTTCGAAGTGCTGAACAGCATCATAAATGATTCCGGTATGTTGCATATAGTTGTTGTGAGACTGGTGCATGACTGATACCAACATTCTTAGATAAAGAATGTAACCAATTATTGCCCATGGTGCATGCCCTGGGGTGTTGGGCACTGCTAAACAAGTTGGAGCCCAGAGGAGCAAGTGACAAGCTGGAGCTGCCGGTCAAAAGTACCCGCTCAAAATTTCAAGTTGAGAATTGTCACCTTGATTCTCTCTGGTGTGTGTGGGAAAAAGGAAGCTGCAATTTACGTAAGATTAGGTACTGATGAAATGTTAATGCATGCAAATATGCCACTCTCTACTCACTAGTGAGATGCCTGACTCGGGTGAAACTTTGGATTGAAAATCAGACCCTTTCTTTCGATGTCAAGGATCTCACTTTTCCAATCTTGCCTTATTTTCCCAATTGACTTAGGATTGTCTAAACTGTTCAGGAGCTGAGGTGATTATCTTAAAAATGAATAAGGTACTGTTGACTTTTGAATGGATCTTCACAACCTGGAGGTCCAATGCAGAACAAAAATAAATTTGCAAATGCAAACTTTGGAACCTGAAATGCAAGAAATAAATAGCAGATAAATCAGCACAGGAGCTAACAGATTTGACTCACAAATTATTTTCATGGAGTCATAGAGTCATTAAGTTGTATAGCATGGAAACAGACCCTTCATTCCAACTTGTCAGCATTGACCAGATATTCTAAAATTTTCTAGTCCCATTTGCCAGCATATGGCCCATATCCCTCTGAACGCTTCCTATTTATATACCTATCCAGATGTCTTTTAAATGTTGAAATTGTACCCACCTCTATCACTTCCTCTGGCAGTTTATTCCATATATGCACCATCTTTTGAGTGAAAAAGTTACCCCTCAGGTCCCTTTTAAATTTTTCCCATCTCACCTAAAACCTATGCCCTCTAGCTTTGGACTCCCCTATTCTGGGGAAAAGATCTTGGCTGTTCATCCTATCCATGCCCCTCATGATTTCATTAACCTCTATAAGGTCACCCCCCAGCCTCCAATTCTCCATGGAAAAAAAGTCACAGCCTATTCAACCTCTCCCTATGGCTCAAACTCTCCAATCCTCATTCCTTCCTTCTTTATTTTAACAGATACAAAGCACAGTCTTTCAGTTTATTATAGATGCAAAAGATTAATTTTTTTCCCCATTTCAAACTATTTTCAGCAAAAAGTCATTGACAATGTTTGAAGTCCTCAAATCCTTTGATGTTTTCTTCCTGAATTTAATTTTCAGGTGCTAAAGTCAACTATTTGTCTTATAAATTAATATATTTTATTACATAGAATCGAATCACACTTCCCCACCTTCTTGTGCCCATTTGTTTGCCCATACTGTCTTTATAAATCATTCCTTTCCTGTTCAAAGAAAGCTTTTGATACCTCTTTCTGCCAGCAATCTGGCACTCTACTGAGTCCTTAATGGTTTTTCTTTAAGTAAAACTTACCTTCCTACTTTAAACTTCCCAATGCTCTTAAAAGATGTCATGGGTGTTCATTAATATTATCTGAATATCCCTAAGCTTAGAATTGCTCCGTTCATTACTCCGTAAATAAATGACCGTCTTATTCCTTCAAATTTCCAGTCGATGTCTGCATCTCCTTATTTTGACAGTGTTGCAGGGCAGAGCTCAAGCACACGTTTGTACAATACAACCTTTCAAGCTCAGTCGGCTCTATGGTGCCAAATTCTTTTCACTTGGCCCTGAAATTTAACTTTCAAACAAAGTGAAATAACAGAAATTTGAAGCCAAAAAAAAATCACAATTTTCTGAACAGTGATGATTTGCATAACATTCACAGAAAATATTTCACCAATTGACATTTGTTAAGTCATAGCTTCTCAGATCATTTCCATGAACTCCATAAAACTATGCTATTTCTAATTGGTTTACACTAAACCAGAACAACTTGTAACTTATAATTGTGATTGATAGTTTGTGCTAAATCTCAGAACACAAGGCAGTGCTTATAACTTTTTATTGTACTGAGTTTATACATGGAATGAAAAATACGTCGGGTAATAATTAAATGTGCCATTTGTGGTTTGAACTGAATGTGATCTCACAAAATAAATGGATTGTGATTTGGTCTGTGCCAAAGAAGAGAAAAGGCCTTGATGTCCTTTTAGTGGGATCTTGTCTACTTCTCTAAAAGGTAAATCCCAGGCAAAAGTGTCCATTTAAACCTGTGATTCATGATGTGATGGTTGTCAAACACTTTCCAAATATTTCTCTCCTCCTTTTGTGGACCTTTGATATTTCCATTAAGAGCTACAACTCTGAAACTCAATCCGACAGAGGAATTTTTCTGCCTTTAATCTGGATAGGAGGATGTACAAAAACAATTGTTACAGGCAGATTACAATGTTGGTGGCATTTTTTATTACATTTTAACAGTTTCAAATAAAACTGACATGTAACGTAAGAGAAACCAATAAAATTGAATCAAAAAAGCTTTTTTCTTGGCCTTTAGAACAGTAAGATTTGGGCATTACTGTATTTAGAAAATACTTTTTTATGGATGTTTGAAATGGTGCAGTAAAAGTGTGATTAACATGGTGTAGTTAGTTGTTGCATGGAATTGCACTGTGATGATATTACTAAGTGATTTATTAAACAATCAGGAATAATGTTAACTGGCTAAACGTGTGACAAAATTTCAAACACTGCTGTTCGTGAGCAATTTATTAAAGAATTGAGGAGTTTGCAAACCTATTCATTAACACCCATACTTGCTGAATTTTTGTACCAAGAGATAGTAAATTATGCTTCTTAACCTTTGGACAGTACTCAAACCATTAAAATGGACCTAACTGCATGAAAGAGTAATTGAAAAACTTGTATTAGTACAGGGAAGAGCAGAGAAGCTGATCACTCAGCAAAATTGCTGGACAGAGCTGTAATATATACCATGACTAGAGGCAAAGATAAATGGACAACCTCCCCAGAGATTTCTAGTACAAGGGTAGATAATGATTGCTACATCCAGAATCTACAGAAATGGAAAGATATGAGATTAACCTGAAGAATGTGTCTAAGTGTTGTGTCATGTCTTGCAGCTAGTATGTCAGAATCCCTATAAGAAACATACTAATAATGCCATCGCTATATCAAAGTATATGATTTGAGGATTTAAAAATCTTATCTCAGATCATCAGAAAAGTGACACTTTACCAGAAGTATGGTCTTCTGTTAAGAGCTTGAATTTCCTAATCTTTAAAATTAGTCCAGCCATGTATGTGCCAGAGGAATATAATTGTATATAACTAATTGTAATAAATGTCTGTTCTATTCCTCAGTACAACAACATCCATACTCACCTACTTGTGTTACAAAAGATAACGTAATCATTGTCACATCAGACAAAAATACCCTGTTGCAGGCAAATTCATCCCACAATGTAAGCAGAAAGTACTATTTGAAATGCCTAGTACAAGGGGCTTGCCGGTCATCAAAGTAAATTTAAATGGTTTTGTGTTCAACAATGTTAATCAGTGATAGAACTTTACCCTGTGTTAAGCTGCTGTGAAATAACAAGGGTGTTGATGCATACCATAATGGTAACATTTCAGTGTGGGAGAAATATCGCCAGGAACTGTAAAAGCCAATGGTACTAAGTCCGTAGAATGGTTTTGAGTCTAAAGTGGTTGCTAATTTCTTGTCTACTCCATTCTAATGCGTGTTCCTTATCCTGCAAGCAGATAACTTGTGTCAAGATGTAGAAAGAAAGAAAGGTGCCTGTAGAGGAAGTTGCAAATGGATTTCTTGGGTCCATAAATGTGAAATTCCTGGCTCTTGGAGTACATTTGTAAATAATCCCATTACACATCTTACCAAGGCAATTCCACATATGCTGAATTTTAGATTGTATCAGAGATAAAAGGTACTGCAGATGCTGGAGGATCCGAGATAACAAGCATGGGGCTGGATGAACACAGCAGGTCAAGCAGCATCATAGGAGCAGGAAAACTTGACGTTTCGGGCCTAAACCCTTCATCAGAAATGGGGGAGGGGAAGAGGATTCTGAAATAAATAGGGAGAGAGGGGGAGGCGGATAGAGGATGGATAGAGGAGAGGATAGGTGGAGAGGAGGCAGACAAGTCGAAGAGGCGGGAATGGAGCCAGTAAAGGTGAGTGTAGGTAGGGGGGTGAGGAGGACATAGGTCAGTCCAGGGAGGACGGACAGGTCGAGGGGGCGGGATGATGTTAGTAGATAGGAGATGGGGGTGTGGCTTGAGGTGAGAGGAAAAACAGGTTAGGGAGGTGGAGATGAGCTGGACTGGTTTTGGGATGCGGTTGGGGGAGGGGAGATCTTGAAGCTTGAATTTTAACTAGTCAAGGATTGTTTGGTCCCAGAACGCTGGGGTGAAGTCTGACACACAAGAAGCTCATGCAATTACAACTCAGCAAATATTTACTGGGGAGCTTGAAGGCAAGGAGCACAGACACTTTGTGGCTATCACCAATCTTCCCTGGTCTGCACTGCATCACATTTGGAAGCAGGAAGTATCAACACTGAACGTCAATTCCCTTACCCACAGGACTGCAAATTTAAGTTTTAGATGGAAGCCATCAAACAAGCAATTCTAGCCTTCGATCACTACAGCGTAACTTCTAACATTGTCATGTAGAAAGCTAGGAACTCTGTAGTTGGGATATTTCTGAAGATTCAGCTGGAGTAATAGCTAGTTAGGCTTGCACATGCTTTGAAATGCCACTGGTTAATGCAGCTTCCTTTGGGAGACAAGCCTCCACTCAGTATTACATCAGTCAAAGCAAGTTGTTTCTGTCTGTAGATGCAGATTTCTACATCAATGGGAGGGGTGGAGTAGCAAGACAACTCTTGAGCACCCAAACCTGCATGCTGTCCTTTCTGCTTTTTTTGCTTTATTAAGTCAGATAATTTCTATTGAGAAAACCTTTACAATAAGCTGTAGTTTCATAATCATTACTAATCGAAATTGTACTTTAAGGCAGATTTATTAATTAATTGAATTTAAATTCCTCCATTTAATGTGCTGAGATTTGAATTCATGTTACTGGTCCCATAAGGGATGAGGAGCCAAATAATGGACAGCACACTATTTTCTGGCCTATCGTGCGCTGTTCTGCTCCTGGAATGAGAGCTGGGCAGATATTATGGAAACTGGATGGCACAGCTATTAATGTCATTTCACTTGTAAAGATTACCCAAGTGAATGAGTAGGCTGTGTAGAGTTATGCAGGGTTATTGGTTTTACAGGTTGAAGTGAGAGGGAGCAGGTGGGGAAGATGTGGATGCATTAGTCAGAGTGGCAGAGCATGAGGTTCAGTGGGAAATGGGTGCAGTAGCAGAAATAGTAACATAGGAACACGAGTAGGCCATTCAGCCCCTTGAGCCAGTTCTGCCATTTAATGAGGTCAAGGCTGATCTGCGGCCTAACTCCGTACACCTGCCTTTGGCCTATATCCCTTAATACCGTTGCTTAACAAAAACATATCTGTATCAGATTTAAAATTAACAGCTGATCCAACATCCACTGTTATTTGTGGAAGAAAGTTTCAAACATCTACCACCCTATGTGTACAGAAGTACTTACTAACATCTCTCCTGAACAATTTTGCTCTAATTATCAGATAACATGTCCTAGTTCTGGAATCCCCAACAGGTGGAAATAGCTTATTTTTATCTACCCTGTCCTTTCCTGTTAATATCTTGAAAATTTCAATCATAGTACCCCTTAATCTTCTAAAGTCTAGTGAAAATAGGCCTAATTTATATAATCGCTCCTCATAACCTCTGAAGTCCAGGTATCATAGAGTGAGTGAGAGGTATTGGAGTGAAGGTGGTGGTATTAATGTTCGCGGTGTGAAGAAGGATATTGACCTTCTTCCTATGTTACTGAGTATTCCTCCAGGTGGCTGAGACTGCTTTAATCTGGGTGGCAAACCTGGACCAGGCTGGTATGGGCTGGTGTTGTGGCCTTTGAACAGTGATAGTGTGTTGGTCTTCACAGTGGAAGACACAAATAATATGCCAATAATTGATGACAAGGAGGCTATGGCAGGTGAGGACCTGAAAACGATCATTATCATTGAAGCCAAAGTGCTGGGCAAGCTAACGGGTCTAAAGGTAGACAAATCTCCTGGCCCTGATGGAATGCATCCCAGGGTACTAAAAGAGATGGCAGGAGAAATAACAAACACGTTTGTGGTAGTTTACCAAAACTTGCTGGACTCTGGAGCAATTCCAGCAGATTGGAAAACAGAAAATCTGACATTACTGTTTAAAAATGACCTAGACAAAAGGTGAGTAACTATCGGCCCATTAGCTTAACTTCTGTAGTAGGGAAAATGCTTGAATCTATCATAAGGAAGAAATAGGGAGACATCCAGATGGAAATTGTCCATTGGACAGTTGCAACATGGGTTCATGAAGGCCAGGTCATGTTTAAAAAACTTACTAGAATGCTTTGAGGACATTATGAGAGCAGTAGACAACAGGGAACTGTTGGATGTGGCATATTTGGATTTCTGGAAGGCATTTGACATGTAAAAGGCTGCTGCATAAGATAAAGGTGCGTGGCTTAATGGGTAATGTATTAGAATGGATAGAGGATTGGTTAACTAACAGAAAGCAAAAAGTGGGAATAAATGGGTGTTTTTCTGGTTGGCGATCAGTAGTTAGTGGTGTCCCTCACGGATCAGTGTTCAAACCACAATTGTTAACAATTTATATAGATGATTTGGAGTTATGGACCAAGTGTAATGGGTCAAAGTCTGCAGATGACACTCAGATGCATGGTAGAGTCAGGTGTGCAGAGGAAACTGAAAGTCTGCAGGGGGATTTAGATAGGTTAAGTGAGTGGGCAAGGGTCTGGCAGATGGTCTACAAAGTTGGTAAATGTGAAGTCATCCATTTTGGTAGAAATAACATTAAAATGGTTATTATTTAAGTGGTGAAAAATTGTAGCATGCTGCTGTGCAGAGGCATCTGGTTGTTCTTGGGCATGAATCACAGAATGTTGGTTTGCAGGTGCAGCAAGTAACTAAGAGGGAAATGGGCTGTTGTCTGTCATTGCTAGAGGGATGGAGTTTAAAAATGGGAAGGTTATGCTGCAGCTGTATATGGTGCTGGTGAGGTCACACCTGGAGTATTGTGTAGAGATTTGTCCTCTTTACTTGAGAAATGATGTACTGACACTAGAGGGGGTGTAGAGGAGATTCACTAGATTTTGGAGTTGAGAGGTTTGGCTTATGAGGAGAGTTTGAATAGACTGGGACTATACTAACTGGAATTTAGAAGAATGAAGTAGGATCAGAGGGCGGCTGAGAGTCATCACAGCGGAATTCTGGGAGACATTGCTACCATCATTACGATTGTACAGCAGGTCAGTGAGAGCCTGGTGTCAATGTGTGGTTAAACCTGAAACACTACTTTGGTGTTTCCCACCCTCCCTCCTACTCTGACCAAAAAACAAAGATTCTGTGAGGAGGACAACAAGCAAAGTAAGGGGTACAAGAGTGTGGGTCAGTGCCAGAGTGGAAGTGCTGAGGTCTTTGCTCGAGTGGCTTCTGCATGATGAGGCTGAGCAGGGGTACGGGTAAGAGCAGGTAAGGTCTCTTTAACTCTACTTTCTTTCTGTCCAGGCTGAAGGCAGTAGGGATGGCAGTTAGGGCAGTGGCTTGCTCCTCTTGCAAAATGTGGGAAATGAGGGAGGTTTCCAGTGTCTACACCTGTGAGAAGAGCACCCAGCTGCAGCTCCTCACTGAACCGTGTTAGGGAATGGGAGCTGGAGCTGGATGCCCTCAGGATCATCCAGGGTGCAGAGAACTTTACTGATAAGAGCTATAGTGATGTGGTCACTCCTAAGGTGCAGGCTGCAGGTAGCTGGGCGACCACCGAAGAGGTAAGGGGCAAGGCAGATAGTGCAGGATTCCCCTGTGGCCCTCAATGACAGGCATACTGCTTTGGATACAGTTGTGGGGGTTGACCTTTCAGGGGCTAGCAGCAGCAGTCAGGCTGATGGCACTGTGACCGGCTCTGAGGTGCAGAGGGAAAGGTTGCAGTCAGATAGAAAGATACTGATAAGAGACTCAATAGGGAGGGGGACATACAGGAGATTCTATGGCCGCAGAAGAGACACCAGGATGGTGTGTTGCCTCCAAGGTGCCAAGGTCAAGGATGTCTCTGAGCATTTGCAGAACTTTCTGAAAGGGGAAGGTGAACAGCCAGAGGTCATGTGCACATCAGTACAAATGACACAGGTAGACAAAGGGATGGGGTCCTGCAAAGTGAGTATAGGGAGTTAGGTAAGAAGTTAAAAAGCAGGACATCAAGGGTAGTGATCTCCAGATTACTCCCAGTGCCATGGACCAGTGAGGACAGAAATAGAAAGATAGGTCACATGAATAAGTGGCTGAGGGGCTGATGTAGGGAGACAGGGATTTCAGTTCTTGGAAAATTGGGATCTCTTTCGGGTTAGTGGTGACCTGTGCAAGAGGGATGGTTTGCACTTGAACTGGAGGGGCTCCAAAATCCTCACAAGGAGATTTGCTAGTGTTACCCGGGAGGGTTTAAAACTAGTTTGGCAGGGAGGTGGGCCTCTGAATAAGACAGGGGCCTTCGAGAAGTCAGGGGAAAATACATTAGTCATCTAGAGCAAGTTTACTATTCAGGATAGCCGGGGCACAGTAAAGGGAGGGAAAAGACTTCTAGTTTAAAGGGCATTTATTTAAATGCACAAGGCCTGACTGGTAAGGCAGATGAGCTCGGAGCATGGATTGGCTCTGGGGACTGAGATACTATAGCCATAACAGAAACATGACTGTGAGAGAAGAAGGACTGGCAGCTCAATGTTCCAGGATACAGAAGCTACAGGCATGACAGAAGTACAAGTAAGTGGGGAGGGGGAGTTGCCCTTTTGATAAGGGAGGACATAGCAACAGTGCATAGAGAGGATATTCTTAAGGGGTCATCATATGAGGCCATTTGATTAGAACTTAGAAACAAGAAGGGCATGGTCACTCTGTTGGGACAGCATTATAGACA
Source organism: Ginglymostoma cirratum (assembly GCA_024137785.1). Taxonomy (NCBI): domain Eukaryota; kingdom Metazoa; phylum Chordata; class Chondrichthyes; order Orectolobiformes; family Ginglymostomatidae; genus Ginglymostoma; species Ginglymostoma cirratum. The sequence goes on along the minus strand of JAHRHZ010000268.1, from coordinate 33,998,375 downwards.
TGCAAATAACCAGCAGGTACTAGATGTGTAGAGAGATTGCAGATACCTGTAGGGATAATAGAGTAGTATTGGTTGGAGATTTTAATTTCTCCTGTACTGACTGGGATACCCAAAGTGTAAAAGGCCCAGATGGGGTGGAATTAGTCAAAAGTGTCCAAGAAAGTTCTCAATCACTATGAAGAGGGCTGTACTTGAGAGGATGCAACACTGGACCTGCTCTTAGGTATTGAGGTCGGGAAAGTGATTGAAGTCTCAGTTGGGGAGTTTTTTGGTTCCAGTGATCATAACTCTCTTAGTTTTAAGATAGTTATGGAAAACGATAGGACGGGTCCACAGGTTAAGGTGCTGAACTGGAGCAGGGCCAGTTTTGGGGCCATTAGGCAAGATCTAGCAGAGTTCGATTGGGTGAGTCTGTTTGAAGGAAAAGGAATGACTGGCAAATGGGAGGCTTTTAAAAGATGTGATATCAAGTGCCCAGGTACAATATGTCCCTGTTAGGGTGAAGGGAAAAGCTGGCAGGGTTAGGGATCCCTGGCTGACAAGGGATATTGAGGCTTTCGTTAGCGAAAGGAAGAAAGCATACATTGAGTTTAAACTATCGAGTAAGTGAATCCCTAGATGACTATAAAAAGTGTAGGAGCACACTCAAGAGGGAAACCAGAAGAACAAAAAGAGGGTATGAGATAGATAAGACAAGATAAAGATCAGATAATCCTAAGAGGTTCGATAGCTATATTAAAAATAAAAGGGTGGCTAGGGAGAGAACAGGTCCCCTTAAAGATGAGCATGACCATCTATGTGTGGAGCCATGGGAGATGATAGAGATTTTTGGTGAATTCTCTCCCCGCTGTTTACGAGGACAGAATCATGGACGCTAAGGAAATAGGAGAAACAAGTGGGGATGTTTTAGACTGCATACACTATACCAGACAGGAGGTGTTTTCAGCCTTAAAGTGCATTAAGGTGGATAAATCCCCTGGGCCTGACTGAGTCCATCCTCGGACATTGTGGGAGACTAGGGAAGAATTTGCAGAGGCCCTTGCAGAGATTTTTGTTTCATTTTTAGCCACCGGTGAAGTTCCGGAGGTCTGGAGGGTGGCTAATGTTGTTTCATTGTTTAATAAAGGTAGCAAAGACAAGTCAAGTAACTACAGGCTAGTGAGCCTGACATCAGTGGTAGGCAATTTACTGGAGAGGATACTGAGGAACAGGATCAACCAACATTTGGATAGTCAAGGTCCAATTAGGGATATTCAGCATGGATTTGTCATCATGAGGGTTAGGTCGCACGGGTCCCAGGGAGAGCTAGCCAATTGGATTCCAAATTGGCTCGATGGTAGGAAGCAGAAGGTGATGGTTGAAGGTTGTTTCTCAGACTGGAGGCCTATGAATAGTGGTGTGCCACAGGGGGCGGTGCTGGGACCTTTGTTATTTGTTATTTACATAATTGATCTGGATGTGAATGTACAAGTCATGAGTAGTAAATTTACATGTCATACAAAACTAAGAGGTATCGTTGATAATGAGGAAAGTTATCAAAAATTACAGAAGGATCTTGATCAAATGGGGAAGTGGGCTGAGGATTGGCAAATGCAATTCAATACAGATAAGTGTGAGGTTTTGCACTTTGGAAAGTCAAACCAAGGTAGGACTTATAGAGTAAATGGTTAGGCCCTGGGGAATGTTGTGGAACAGAGGGACCTGGGAGTACAAGTACATAGTTTGTTGTAAGCAGCATCACAGGTAGACAGGGGATGAAGAAGGCATTTAGCATGCTGGCCTTCATCGGTCAAGGCATTGAGTATAGGTGTTGGGATGTTATGTTACAGTTGTATAAGTTGTTGGTGAGGCCCCCCTTGGAGTATTGTGTACAGTTTTGGTCACCCTTTTATACAAAAGAACTAATTAAACTGGAAGGTGTGCCAAGAAGATTTAAGAGGATGTTGCCAGGACTGGTAGGCCTGTGATGTAGGGAGAGGTTAGCCAAGATAGGACTTTATTCCTTGGATCGTAGGAGAATGAGGGGTGACTTTATTGAGGTGTATAAAATCAAGCGGGGCATAGATAGGATGAATGCATATAGTCTTTTTTGCAGGGATGGGGAATTGAAAACTAGAGGGCATAGATTTAAAGTGAGAGGGGAAAAATTTAAGAAGGACCTGAGGGGCAACTTCTTCAGACAGAGAGTGGTGTATATATGGAATGGGCTGCCAGAGAAAGTGGTTGAGGTAGGTACCATAGCAACATTTAAAACACATTTGACCAAGTCCATGGATGGGAAGGGTTCAGACAGATATGGACCAAATGTGGGCAATTGGAACGAGCTGAGTGAGCACCATGATCAGCATGGACCAGTTTGGGCCGAAGGGCCTGAGTTCATGCTGTATTACTCTATGACTCTATCTTATAGAAACGTATAAAATTATGAAGGGAATAGATTGGATAGAAGCAGGAGGATGTTGTTTCCACTGGTGGGTGAAGTGAGAACTAGGAGGCATGGCCTCAAAGTAAGGGGGAACAGATTTAGGATTGAGCTGAGGAGGAACTTCTCCCAAAGGGTTGTGAGTGTATGGATTTCCTTGTCCACTGAAGCAGTTAAGGTTACGTTGTTGAATGTTTTTAAGGCAAAGGTAGGTTTTTGAACATTAAAGGAATTAAAGGTTATGGTGAGTGGGCAGGTAAATGGAGCTGAGTCCACAAAAAGATCAGCCATGATCTTATTGAATGGCGGAGCAGGCTCGAAGGGCCAGATGGCCTACTCCTGCTTCTATTTCTTATGTTTTTATGCCTCCACTGCTGGCCCTGGGGGAAGAGGAAGTCTCACGTAGGCACCACTCCATCCAGCAGGAGTTCCAGGACTATGGCCACAATGTGGGGCACTGATATCCCTTTGCCTGCCATGTTCTGGGCAAATGTCAGGAATTTGTGCAGCGGACCCATGGCAAGGATCACTGCCGCAAACTCAAACACAACTTGCATTTAGACAGAAAAAAATTTAGGATCTGACCCAATAAGACTAAAAGAGCTTAATTTTTAGAAATAAATTTGTTATTGTTAGAGTCATAGAGTTATACAACATAGAAACAGACCCTTCAGTCTTACCAGCCCATGTCGACCATAATCCCAAACTAAATTAGTCCCATCTGCCTGTTCCTGTCCTATATTCCTCCAAACCATTCCTATTCTGTACTTGCGCAAATGTTTTTTAAACGTTGTAATTGTACCCGCATCCACAACTTCCTCAGGAAGTTCATTCCACATGTGAACCACCCTCTGTGTAAAAAAATTGTCTCTTAAGTCTTTTTAAAATCTCTCTCCTCTCACCTTAACAATGTGCCTCCTAGTCCTGAAGTTCTGCATCTTAGGGAAAAGACAACTACCATTAACTCTATCTGTATCTCTCATCATTTGATAAACCTCTATCAGGTCACCTCTCAACCTCCTACACGCCAATGAAAAAAGTCTCAGCCTATCCAGCCTTTTTTTATAACTCAAACCTTCCATACCTGGCAACAACCTGGTAAATCTGTCGTAAACCTTCTCCAGTTTAATAATATCCTTCCTATAAGTGGGTGACCAGAACTGGACAAAGTATTCCAGAAGAGGTCTCACCAATATCCTGGACAACCTCAACATGACTTCCCAACTCTTGAGCCATGAAGGCAAGCATTCCAAATGCCTTTTTATCCATCCTATCTATATGTGACTTGAACTTCAAAGAATTATGCACCTGCACCTGTAGGTCTGTCTGTTCTACAACACTACCCAAAGCCCTACCATTAGTTTTATCAACCTTACACTTGTTTATTGTACCAAAATGGAATACCTGACATTTATCCAGATTGGACTCTATCTGCCATTTTTCAGCACATTAACCCATTTGAACAAGATCCCTTTACAATCTTAGAAAATTTTCACTGTCTACTACACCATCAATTTTGGTGTCATCCACAAACTTATTAACCATGCATTCTATATTCTCATCCAAATCATTAATATAAATGACAAACAAAAGAGGGCCCAGAACCAAACCTTGTGGAACACCACTGGTCACAGGTCTCCAGTTGGAAAGCTCCATCACTCTCTGTCACCTACCGTTAAGCCAATTATGACTCCAATTGGCAAGCACACCCTGAATTCCATGTGACCTAACTTTACTAATTGGCCTACCATACAGAACCTTGTCAAAGGCTTTACTAAAATCCAAATACATAATAGAGATAACGAGGTGTGGAGCTGGATGAACACAGCAGGCCAAGCAGCATCATAGGAGCAGGAAAGCTTGACGTTTCGGGCCTAGACCCTTCATCAGAAAATCAATTTCTAATCAATTTCTGCCTCTGTAAATGTCCACAAACCTTATCTTTTATAATCACCTCCAAACATTTACCCACAACTGAAGTTTGACTCACAGGTCTATAGTTACCCGATTTCACCTTACCACCTTTCTTAAACAAAGGTACAACATTAGCCGCCCTATAGTCATCTGGCTCCCCACCTATACTTATAGATGACGCAAATATTTCTGAAAGGGGTCTCACAATTTTCTCCCTTACTTCCCACAATGTTCTGGGATTCATTAGATCAGGTCCCCGAGATTTATCCACCTTTATTTTTTCTGAGTCCTTCCGAACTTCCTCTTCTGTAATGTAAACTGTTTTTAAAACATCAAAGTTTATTTCTCTGCATTCTCTAGACTCCATTTCTTTCTCCTCAGTAAACACTGATGTGAAATATTCTTTTAGTATCTTTCCCATCTCCTGGGGTTCAACACAAAGATGACCCCATTGATCTTAAAGAGGCCCTATCCTCTCTCTAGTAACCCTCTTTCTCTTAATGTATTTGTAGACTCCCTTTGGATTATCCTTAACCTTATCTGCTAATGCTATCGCATGTCCCTTCTTTGCTTTTCTGATTTCTCTCTTAAGCATGCCCCTACACTCTTTATATTGATTAAGAGATTCAATTCAACTTAGTTGTCTATATCTAAAATAAGATCCTCTTTTACTCTTGAGTAGAACCTCAATATCTTTATTCATCCATTGTTCCTTAATCTTACCAACCATACCTTCACACTAACAGGAATATAATGCCTCTGAATTTTTGTTATCACACTCTTGCACACCTCCCACTTGTCAGACGTCCTCTTACCTGCAATCAATCTACTCCAATCAACTTTTGAAAGTTTTTGTTTCTAACCATTAAAGTTTGCCTTACTCCAAATAAAAGCTTTAACTTTTATGGAAAGCTTATCTGCTAGACCCAAAGTGTTCTCCCACTTTTACTTCAGTCACCTGCCCTGCCTTATCGCCCAAAAGAAGGTCTTGTTTTGCTCCTTCTCTAGTATATTGATGACGAAAAATTGCTTGAAAACATTTAACAAATTTATCACCATCCAAACCTTTAATGCTATGGTAGCCCCAGCCAACGTGTGGAAAATTAAAATCCCCCATTATTACAACCTTATTATGCTTACATATATCTGAGATCTCCCTAAATATTTGTTTCTCAATTTCTCTTTTAATATTGGGGGCCTATGGTACAATCCCATCAAAGTGATCTTTCCTTTCTTATTTGTAATTTATACCCATATATTTTCACTGGATGATTTTTCAGAAATAACTTCCCTAACTACAGGAGTAATGTATTCCTTAATCAAACATCACCCCCACCGCATCGCCCCCCACACACCGCCCCCTACCCCATGACCACCACCTCCAACACCCTTCCTTTCTTGCCTCCTTTCCTATCTTTCCTATAGTATCTAAGACTGGGAACACTGAGCTGCGAGTCTTGTCCATCTCTCAGTCAAGTTTCTGTAACAGCTATAATGTCCCAATCCTATGTCCTCAAACATGCCCTGAGTTCGTCAGCCTTACTTGTAAGACCCTATGCATTGAAATAAATGCAATTTAGTTCTTCAGAGTTACTACATACTCTCACTCTCTCTTGTCTTTCTTTTCTAATTGATGTGCTCTTTTCACATTCAGAACATTCCCCATCAATCTTCTTATTTACACTGCTGCTTAGAATTCTTCCACTCCCCAGTATAAAGCCACCCTTAATGGAATGAGCAAATCTCCCTGCTAAGATATTGGTCCCTTTCCAGTTCAGGTTAGATCCATTCTTTTCGAACAGGTCTTTTCTAGCCCAAAAGAATTCCAATTGTCCAAAAACCTGAATCCCTGAACAATACACCAGCTCTTCAGCCATTGAGTTATCTCCTTTATCCTTTTGTTCCTTCCCTCATTTGAGTCTGGCATTGGGAGTGAACCAAAGATTACTACCTTTAAGGTTCTATTTTTAATCTTCTACCAAACCTCTTAAATTCACTCTGTACTGCTTTAATCATTTCCCTAAAAATGTCATTCCTACCCATGTGTACAATAATTTCTGGCTGTTAAATCTCACCTTTAACATTATGCTTGAAATGTTTAGAGACGTCCTTAATCCTAACACCAGAAAAGCAACAAACCCTGCTAAACTTACGATCACTGCCAAAGAATCTCCTGTCTATCCCCCTGACAGGAGAACCCCCTATAACAATAATTCTATTAACTTTTGTCAAACATTGCCTAACATGAGAATCATTCCAAGTGTCCAATGACTGACTGGCCCTTCCATTGTCCTTGGTGAGACTATCCCCTTCAATAGTTCCAAAAATTGAATATCTTTTTGATCAAGGAATAGCCACTGGAGACTTTTGAATGACCTTCTTACCTTTCCCCACAGTCACCCATCTATCAGACTGAACCTGCCATGTAATAACTTTTCTAAATCTAGTAGCCATCTCACTCTGTATCTCATATATGCCTTTATTAATGTAAAACCTAAAAAAGGAACTTCCAGTAACATCTGATATATAAAATACCTACAGAAAATAATGTTAAAATTGAAAAAAAATCTTAAAAATATATAAAATGACCCCCTTCAATAAATTCCTCAAAGAAAAATAAATTTTCTCCAGAGCCAACCATGCGTAGCGTTCCCCGAAATGAAAACACCACTCCTTATAGAACATAGAACATTACAGAGCGGTACAGGCCCTTCGGCCCTCGATGTTGCACCAACCTGTGAAAACAAAACTTTGTTTTTTTCGAAAAACTACCTTTGCAATGTAAAAAAACATTAAAACACATATAGTCTTTTTTAACTTCTAAAATTAGAATTAAAAAACCTTAGCTGTTAACTATCGACCCTGGAAATCTCATTTAAAAAGAAAGTCCATTTGAAATTAAAATTGAGATTTTGTTTCGTTTCATTTCTTTTTTTTAATGTTAATGAAACAAAATGTTTTATTCTGCGCAGAAACTTCATGCTTTGCTAATTTTAATCTATTTTTGTTTTGTAGATTAAAACAGTCTGAATTTGACACAGCTTTATGAGAAAGGACTTGACAGGGAAAAACCATTCTTGGTTAGAGAGGCTACAGGTTTAGAGGTTCAGTCAAGGAGGTTGGGCTAGTTGTTGCAGTCTATCTTTTGTGCAGTACATTACGTGGTTCGAAAAGTCTTGTCACCACTGCATACTAAAGGACAATTAATGATGGAAATAAATGCAGGCTTTGTCTACAATGTTCACTTTCTAAGAATGAATAAGATAGAATCTGCTCCTTGGTTACATTAGGCTGAATTCTCCTTGTCTGGTGATGATGGGACTAGAAGTGGTCAGAGTGGGTGAAAGGGATATCCGGGGGACTTGCGTCAGCTCCCTGATAGAGTTGGGTTTCCAGGAAATTTCCAGTTGGTGGCAGAGAAGAAATTTGGCAAACCATTTCAACGAGATGGGCAACCGATTAATGGCCCAAATGGAGCCATTTTCGGATGGATGCAAAATATTCCTCTCCACGAAGTGCACTCGCTCAACATGTATGGAGTCTGCCAGTTTTGAGAGGTGGTGCTGGTGACAGATGGGGATCCATCCTGGACCGCTATTAATAAATCATACTTCAAAATGGGTTACAGAAAGTACTGGAAAAACAACAAATCTGGCTGCATCATGCATGTTTGGTTCTGTTTCAGATTTCCAGCATCCACAGTTCTTTGTTTTATTCAAAATGGGGTTGGTGTCTTATTGAGATAGCAACAACTGCAGATGCTGGAGTCAGAGATAACAAAGTGTGGAGCTGAAGGAACACAGCAGGCCAGGCAGCATCAAATGGAGCAGAAAAGTTGATGTTTCGGGTTGGGACCCTTCTTCAGAAATGTGGAGGGGGAGGTGAGTTCAGAAATAAATAGAGAGAGGAGGACTGGGGCTGGGGAAGGTATGTGGGATGGTGACAGGTGAGTGCAGGTAGGTAGTGATCGGGATTGGTCAGTGAAGTGGGAGGGGCGGATATGTGGGAGAGAAGATGGACAAGTTGTGTCAGGTCAAGGAGGCAGGGATAAGAGGGAGGGTTGGTCATGGGATGAGGCCAAGGGTGGTTACATGGTTTGTTTGAACATGTGGTCAAGGAATTTCAGGGACATAGAGATTACCAGAGGGTTGCAGTGGGAGAGAGAAGTGACCTGACTTCACCTGACGAAGAAGTAGCGTTCTGACAGCTTATGATTTCAAATGAATCTATTGGACTATAACCTGGTGTCATGTGATTTCTGACCTTGCCCACCCCAGTCTAACACTGACACTTCCACATCATACATAAATGAAGGCAAAAAAACAGGATGAATTGTTATTACTATATCTTTAGGGTCATGATTTTAATAATTTGATTGAAAATGCTTGCAGCTTTTTTTAACTGGTTGCATCCTTGAATTAATAGAATCAAGAAGATGATGGAACTAACATTACATATCAATTGCATTAGATGTTCAGCCAGGATTTTTTTGTTAGCTTCACACAGTTCAAACAGCTTTGTCCAAAAAACATGGATTTCGTAAGGAAATCCTCCATTCGTATAGCATAGTGAAAAAATAGATATGGTTTGGATACTTTCAGTTAGGCACCACAGGAGGCGACAAGTCTCCATACATCTACATAGTTATTACGTACAAACATTATATTCCTCAGACACATCAGAGTCAGGATTAGTATTAAGCTATTAGTTTGCCACAGAAGAGTTTGCTTCAAATAGAGTGCCATGATCCAATTGTCTGAAGTAAAATGGAGTATGAGATGATGATACCCTCAGGTCACACATTATGATATGGCAATGATATCTGAGAACATTTCTTAAAGGTACAATTGACATCCTGTCTATGATACAGAACATGATACCTATTTTTCTAAAAGTAACAGATTATCCCAAACAGATATACATTAACGTAAAAACCGAAAGAACTGCGGATGCTGTAAATCAGGAACAAAACCAAACTTGCTGGAATAGCTTAGAGGAAGGATCACCAGACCCAAAACGTTAATTCTGTTTTCTCCTTCACAGATGTGCCAGACCTGCTGAGCATTTCCAACAACTTTATTTTTGTTCCTGAATACATGAATGTACATTGGTACGTGTTGTCATTTCAGGAATTATACAAATAAGGTGTATCAATGTTTATCAGACTGATATTTCAAAATTCAATGTGATGTTTTAGATGTTTGACAAGTTATCCTGATCTGGTGATCATATGCCTATCTGGAAAAGTTAATGTTGTTTTGTGTCGCACTTGTTTTATAACGTGGTTGTCTTGCTGCCGCTTCCTGTCTCTCAAAATAACCTGCAGTTGTTATCATCAGAATATTCTTCTTCACTCTCTTCATTCATGATTGATGTGCTATTGATTGGTCTGCATTAGCTTGTGTTCCTTTACAATGAAGCATCATGGTTAGAAATGACTCCTTATGATCAGTGCTCTGCATATTTTGGAAATTTTTGCTGATATCAAGTATTTGTCTTTATGTTTCTAACTCATATCCCCGTCTATGTGAGCAATTTTGGTAGTTCTGTACCTGCTCACCTATCTCTTTCATTTGCCTTTATCTTTGAAGAAGAATATTCTGGGTCTCAGAAGAGTTAAACGGTTGCTGAGCAATGGTGACAACACTGGCCTTCTGAGTATAAGTTGTGCTGGGGTTGGTAACACCATTGGTGTTGCTTGAAAATGAACCAATGCAATGTTAAAATCTTTCTTTGTTACTTGACAGTTATTGATCATTGGCTTGATAGTACATACCATATGTTCTGCTAGACCAGCTAAGCAAGGGTACTGGGGTGATAATTTCTAAAGGGCCACTTCCCACTTAGCATACATGTCTTGTAATGGTTTAAAAGTGTACTGCAGTCCACTGTCAGACTACTACTGAACTGGGACACTGAGTAACCTGAAAATAGTGCTCACTGTGTCAGTACTGGTCACGTTTGTTTTGTTGACAAAATCATCAATAATGGGAAATTTAGAAAATTGATCCATCACAAGAACGTCATCTTCCCCATTCATTTTGAATATATCTGTTGTAAGTTTTGTTTAGAGATGGATAGAACATGATATGGATGTAGACAGTTCTTTGACTGCTGGAGTTTATATGTTTGGCAAGACTCGCGTGGATTCATGAGTCATTGAATATCCTGGATCATCTTTGGCCAGTACAAAGGCTCACATGCCAGTCATCCTGTAAGTTCAATCTTCATGTGTTCCTGGTGGAACATGGACATGATATCTTGATGTAATATTTTTGGTATTAGGATCTGTTTGTCCTGTGCATGGCCAATTTATCCCTGTCTGGCCAGAATGAACAAACGTTCTCAGATTATTTCTAATATGTCTGGTCGGCCCTGGATAAAAATCTTTTGTAATTCTCACAATTACTCACCCTCTTGGCAGTTGCTGATTGCAACTGTTCACACTGGCTCTGGCCAAAGTGCAACAGATCCACATAGAGAACATCTTCAATTTGGTAGTCTAAAGCATCAATATGTAGGTAATGGGGAAGATCCAGGTCTTTGTATGGGTTAGACAATCTGCTCAGTGGTTCAGATATTATTATCCTAGTTAAAAAGAGAGAACTGTGGGTGTTAGAAATATGAAACAGGAACAGAAATTGCTGGAAAAACTCATTATGTCTGGCAGCATCTGTGGAGAGAAAGCAGAGTTAGCGTTTCAGATTCAGTGACCTTTCTTCAGAACTGGGCTCTGAACAGCAGTTCCAAAGGACAATCATCCTGATACCTGACTCAAATTTCATTTCAAAATGATATACTTGGAAATCATTGATTTGATTGGGGCACATGTTTGCTCCACCACAGTGGTTGTGGTTGGAATCTCATGAATTGTAACATATACCATTAGTTTACCGTTACCAACAAATTCATTTGCTTCGATACAGTAATGTTATCATGAGCATATCTCTCAAAGGCATATAGACATACGCACTCTTAAGCAACCGTCTCTGACAGCCAATTGACCTGCAGATATGTAATCCTTTTAAATTGCAGTATTTTATTTTTCATTTCTAAAATAGATTTCCCTCTTTCTCTTGAAGCTAAGTAAACCCATCACAAGCTCTTATTACCATGTCAACTGCACACTCTAGAAATTATATTGCTGACTGCAGGAGGCAAATCCAGGCCATTAGTTCACAAGGACATTTGGTTGCATAGTTAGAACTGTCACGAATTAATATGAAACCAATTCAGTGCTTCAAATTGCAGATCAAAATAACGTTCCATGCTTCTCTAAATTCCTTCAATAAGCATGGTGTAAGGGCATAGTTTCTTTCTTATTTAAGCCATCAATTCTTTGTCTCCTTTCCTTTAAACAGAAATTACTTACAAGTTTAAAAGTGTGCTTTGTATATGCATTTTGTTACAGATTGTAATCAATCACTTTCTTACAAATAATAATGTTCCAATTTTTGAAAAATGCAATTTAGATTTAAACATTGGACAATATGAGGCAAATGAATGTGCCTTCTCATTATTAAAGTGAACAGCAAAACCAACCAAAATTTGGTACACCACATATACCAGCTTTAAATAAACAAATATCAACTGTACAATTAAATAAATTGGCTCTCTTCGTGCCTGGGGGTTTGGGTGGGGGAGGGAGAGGGTGTCGAGTCTGTTAGGCTTGTCCAGGACTGTTTTTTGAAACAGTATGTAAATAGTCCAGATAGGGAGGGGCCATACTAGATCTGGTATTGTGGAATGAGCCTGGCCAGGTGATTGAAGTTTCAGTGAGGGAGCATTTCAGGAACAGTGACCATAATTTTGTAAGCTTTAAGTTACTTATGGATAAGGATAAGAGTAGCTCTTGGGTGAAAATACTCAACTGGGGAAAGCTAATCTTGGCAATATTAGGCAGGCACTGGGGAATGTAGATTGGGGTTGGCTCTTTGATGATGAACCCAAATTTGGTATGCAGGAATGTTTTAACGGCATGTTGACTAGAATTTAGGACCAGCATACTCCCGTGAAAGTGAAGTATTAGGATGGTAACATTTGGGAATCTTGGATGACAAGAGAAATTGAGGGGTTAGTCAAGAAGAAAAAGGAGACATACATAAGGTTTCGGAAATTGCAGACAGACAGAAGCCTTGAAGAGCACAAAGATAACTGGAAAAATCTCAAACAAAGAATTAGGAGGACTTAAAGGAACCATGAAATATCTTTGGCAAAAAGAATTAAGAAAAATCCCAAGGCATTTTATACATATATAAGGATGAAGGGGGGGCTAGGGAAAGGGTAGGACCACTCAAAAACAATGGATGGAATTTATGTATGGAGCTGGAGGAAGTAAGTGAGGTCCTCAATGAATACTTTGCATCTGTATTCCCAAAGGAGAAGGATATGATGGATGGTGAGTCTCCGGAGGGGTATGTTCTTGGGCGTGTCAAGATAAAAAAAAGGAGGAGATGTAGGGTGTTTTGAAAAGCATTAAGGTAGACAAGTCCCCAGAATGCAATTGCAGAATGCAGAGCGAGGCATCTGTGAAAATTGCTGGGGCCTTGTACAAACTCTTTGTATCCTCTTTAGTCACAGGAGAGATCCCAGTGACTGAAGAATAGCTAACATTGTTCCTTGGTTTAAGAAGGGCAACAGGGATAATCTTGGAAATTAAAAAGTGGTGAGCCTTGTGTCAAGGATAGGAAATTATTGGAGAAGATTCTTAGAGATAGGATTTACTCACATTTGGAGAAACACGGACTTATTAGTGATAGGCAGCATGACTTTGTGCAGGGAAGGTTATGTCTCACAAAGTTGACTGAATTTTTTGAGGAAGTGACAAAGAAGATCGATGAGACCAGGATGGCAAATGTTGTCCACATGGCCTTTGACAAGGTCCTTTATGGCAGGCTGATACAAAGGTGAAATCATTTGGGAACCATACAACTGACTTAGTCATAGGAGACAGGGAGCAGTGATGGAAGGGTATTTTTCTGACTTGAGATATGTGACCAGTGGTGTTCTGCATGGATCAGTGCTGGGATCCCTGTTGTTTAGAATATATATCAATGATTTGGATAAGAATGTCGGTAATTAGTAAGTTTGCAGACAAAACAATGATTGGCATAGCTGGTATTAGTGAGGAGGATTACCAGAGGATTCAGCAGGATATAGATAGGCTGGAGACTTAGGCAGAGAAATGGCAGATGGAGTTTAATCCGGACAAATACAAGGTATACATTTTGGAAAATCTAATGCAGGAGGGAAGTGTACCGTAAATGGCAGAAAACTTAGCAGCATCAACATACAGAGGAGCCAGGTGTACAGGTCCACAGTTCCGTGGAAGTGGCAACACTTGTGGATGAGGTGGTCAAGAAGGCAGATGCATGTTTGTTTTCATCAGTCGGGGCATAGAGTATAAAAATTGGCAAGTAATGTTTCAGCTGTACAGAAATTTCGTAAGGCCATTTTGGAATTTTATGCACAGTTCTGGTTGCCACACTACCAGAGGGAATGGGAGGCTTTGGAGAGGGTGCAGAAATCGTTTACTAGGATGTTGCCTAGTTTGGAGGATATTAGCTATGAGGAGAGATTGGACAAAGTTGATTTGTTTTCACTTGAGCATTGAAAGATGAGGGGCGATCTGATAGAAGTTTACAAAATTCTGAGAGTTGTGGATAGAATGGACAGTAGGAATCTTTTCCCAGGATAGAAATGTCAGTTACCGGGAGACATGGGTATGAAGTAAAAGTGAGAAAGTTTAAAGGGGATGTAAGTGACATGTTTTTTATTCAGAAGTGCCTGGAGTATGCTGCCAGGGAATGGGGTGGAGGCAGATACAACAGTAACAATTAAGAGGCATCTTGACAAAACTATGAATATCCAGGGAATAGAGAGATAAGGAGCACATTGAGGCAAAAGGTTACCAGTTTCGAAAGGCATCACATGTTAGTGCAGTTTTAGTGGGGCAAAGAGCCTGTCCTGTGTGGTACTGTTCTTTATTCATTGATGTAACGGGAGACTATAAATATAATAACCTTGAATGTCTGTTTGGGCTTACCAGTTGTCTACAATCTTAGCATTTCTGTGGTAGCAAATTCCACAGGCTTACCATCGTCTGGGTGAAGAAATTCTTTCTCATCTCAGCCCTAAATGGTTTACCTCATATCCTCAGATTGTGACCCCTTACTTTGGATTCCCCACCATCTGAAACATCCTTTCTGCATCTGCTCTGTCTAGCCCTGATCGAATTTTATAGGTTTCTATAATATCCCCCCTCATTCTTCTGAACCCTTGCGAATATAATCCTAACAGATTCAACCACTCCCCGTACATCAGTCCCATCAACCCAGGAATTAATCCGGTAAACCTTTGATGCACTCCCTCAGATGTGAAGATGCCGGTGTTGGACTGGGGTGGACAAAGTCAGAAACCACATGACACCAGGTCACCTGAAGGACTGACACTCCGAAAGCTTGTATTTTCAAATAAACCTGTTGGAATATGACCTGGTGTCGTGTAATTTCTGACTTTCTCCCTCAGATGAAGAGACAAAAACTGCACACAATACTTCAGGAGTGATCTCACCAAGGCCCAGTGTTATTGCAGAAAGACATCCCTGCCCCTGTACTCAAATCCCCTTGCTATGAAGATGAACATACCATTTGCTTTCTTTGCTGCCTACTGCACCTGCTTGCATACTTACAGTGATAAAAGGTACTGCAGATGCTGGAGAATCTGAGATAACAAGGTGTGGGGCTGGATGAACACAGCAGGCCAAGCAGCATCATAGGAGCAGGAAAGCTTGACATTTCGGGCCTAGACCCTTCTGATGGAGACCCTTTCTGCGCTAAAATTGCGTATGCTCAGAACAAAGCCTGCGAACTGAACATGTGATGTCGACACATACTCCTCTGCACACCAATGGCATTGCATTATAGCCAACACAAGTTTGCGTTTTAAAAATAGCATTCCCCTATTCTCAATCACGTTATAGCCAATTTGCGTTGCCGGAACACACCTTATAGCAGAACTGACTGTACCTTTGCTGTCTCTTTTATTTGAATCAAAGTTGCCACATTTGCACACAGTGCCCCAAATATAATTTTAACAAAGGTTTGAACATCTGCATTCATTGTTATAGTATATAAAGCAAAATGTTGCTCTATATTTCCCAAATAGTAGAAACAGCTGAGAAAATCAGTACAAATTTCTTAACTAATACTAAGTATACAGGAAATCGCCTCATTGACTAAAATGGTAATGTAGACAAGACAATATTTGCTTAACTGTGAAAAATGAAAGAGTTAAAGACAACTTAAGAGTTTACACTTTAAGCTGCTTATGGTAAGAACTGATGATAGTTTCACTGGATGATCTGATAATGCTGTATTGACATAAGTTCTTTCAATGCATTAAAACTCACTTTTAGATACAAACAGATATCAGTCTTGATGTGGGCTACAAGGAAGAGATCATATGCTTACAGTATTCATATTTGTAGATTTTTATCAATCATGGTGTGACCTAGTTCTACTTGCAGTTATCCCAGAAGAGCAGGTTCATATATTTGACAGATATAGCGTTTAGACTTTACCAAAAGTAACCGTTGCAAACAGTTACACCTGTGTTCAATGGTCTGCTATGTTTTAAAATGTGCAATACAGGCATATGACAAAGGGCAATTGCATTTTCAG
Organism: Ginglymostoma cirratum; assembly: GCA_024137785.1. Classification (NCBI taxonomy): domain Eukaryota; kingdom Metazoa; phylum Chordata; class Chondrichthyes; order Orectolobiformes; family Ginglymostomatidae; genus Ginglymostoma; species Ginglymostoma cirratum. The sequence continues at coordinate 33,982,358 of JAHRHZ010000268.1, read as the reverse complement.
TCTTACATATTTAAATGAACATAAATAATTAAACCCCCGAATTACTAAAATGAATGGGTTCAATTTCAGGATCAGGGAATTCTGAGAGGAATAAAATTGATTCTGTTTTTCTAGACAAATTCCAGACTGTTAACAAATTAATGCATAAAATTGCTTCATATTGGTATTGTAAAAGGACTAATTCCAGTAGAAACAAAGACGGCAGTGTGAGAAATATAAGGGCACATAATCAGAAGTAATGGTGCTGGAACATAGAACGTAGAACATAGAACATAGAACAGTACAGCACAGTACAGGCCCTTCGGCCCACAATGTTGTGCTGAACTTTTGCCCTTAACCTAATGTCTATCTAACCTCCATCGCTATCTTATACTATCAGTGACCCTTCCTCAGAACTGATGAGAGCTAGGAAAATGTCAGTTTAGATGCAGAAGATAGGGTGGGGGGAAAAAGGCTAAGGAGTAAACAATAGATGGTAATAGGGGCCAAAGAGAGAGAAGAACAGTTGGACAGACAAAAGAGTTGACAAGAAGTGAAGCCTCTCCCGCACATCTCTAGCACTGGCTGGATAGGTAGAGCAATTCCACTGAGCTGTATAAGGAAGGAGAGGTGTTGGAGGAAGATGTCACATTTAACATTGTGGAAGGCTGCAGATAGCCCCAGAGAGATGAAGAGACTTGTGTACCATGGCCTTGCTCACATAGGATACTATTTGTGACTTAGAAAGGAGCAGTTTCATTGCTGCAACAAGTACGGAATCCTGGTTCGAGGTGCATATAAGGCAATAGTTCTGAAGGGGCACATGTTTAGGTTACATATGCTCCACCTAGTCTATTGATGCTATACGAGTTTGTGGGTGGACCCAAGGAATTTTACTGTAACGTTTTTGGAGGGAGTAGATGTATCTGTGAAACTCCCTAAGATCCCAATAACTATACCTGAGCAATGGTAGTTGTACTTATTGCTATCAAGCAATAAACCTTCTTGATATCTAAGAACAGTGTCTCTTTAGTTGGTAGTGTATTTTCTGCTACCAATCACTAGATACTGTATGTCCAAGACAAAACACAAAAGGGAAGATTGGTGACAGCAATTTATCTCATACAACCTTACCCAGGGCACGCACAGGTGGAGGTGACAAATAACATAAAGTATCAGAAGTGATCATCTGGGAAAATACTAAATGGTTACATTGGTTTGGATCTGATCTGCATAATGAGGAGACAAATGTCAGAAGACTCAGAAGGAAAGAAAAAAACTCATGTTGGTGCGATTTCTATTTTAAGCACATTACTGTCTTAAGAATTCAAGGATAGTTAGTCAGCGGCTGAAATGAGATTACTGACTGCAGCAGCATTGGAAGCAGTATAAAGCACTGCAAATACAAAACTTCACTCAGAAGTTCACATGGTGTTGGAAAAAAGCGTGGACTAGGAAAACAAAACAGTTGCGGCTTAAAAGTCCAGCAAAGAAATAGAGGAGCTGGTGGCATCGTGGCTATGTCGCTGGATTTAGTAATCCAGACTTTTGCGTTTGAAACTGACTATGGCTGATGGTGAAATTTCATTTCAATAACATCTGGAACAAGTCAAATGACAACGTAGCCACTTTTAATTTTAGAGACAGAGATTCTGTAGGGAGCAAGAGAATATTCCAGGAGGTAAATTTAGAAATCTTTAAGAGGACAAAAGAATAACTTTTTGAAAAATGGTGCCAAGACCAGAAAGTGAAGACAAGGGAGCGTAAAAGAGAATATCACCCCTCAAAATGAGTATCACTGTCATTAACTTTATGAGGTACAGTTACGAGAAAATGTGACAAGACTGGAAACAACATGTGGACTGAGTCTACAGAATTGGAAAGGACTCAGAATTTATTTTAGTTGAAAATGAACAAATAGAAAGAAATCTAATGAAAGAATCCAGCAGGAGTAGAGAAGTCAAGAAAGCTAAATAATTTAAAACAACTAGAACTCCATAATTAAGCCTCACTATCATCAAGAAGATTTATAAGAATATATCCAGCACTCTTTATTAAAACATAATTGCCTTTGTGTTTTCTACATGAGAGGCAGTAAAACATTCATTTTACCCCGAAAGCAATGGGAAACCTCGATCTTGGCTGCAGATGGGAGGAAAACCTGAGAAGAAATGAGCAGCCACTACTTAGATCATTTATAAAAGGTTGGAAAAATTTGGAAAAAGTGGGAAAACCCAGTAAGCAGTATAAAATCACATTATTACTAAGAAATAGATTACAGAAATCTTGAAAGCAGTGAATTATTATAGATAATCAGTAATAAAATATGCACTGAAGAATTTAATGCACAAATACAGAGCTGAAAAGATGAGCAGACAAATAGAGGTGGTGGTGGGACTGTGGCTGTATCATTGGATGAATAATCGTACCCCAGAGCTAGTGCTCTTGGGTTGAATCCCACCATGGCAAATAGTAAAATTTCAGTTGAATAAACTCTGGAGCTGAAACTTGTCAAATCGTAACAATATAACCATGTTTAATTGTCATTTTAAAAAAAATCTCGTTCACAGATGTCTTTAAGGGAAGGACAACTCAATAGGAAATCTGCCTACCTCGTTTGAGACATGTGACTCTACAGCAAATGTGATTCTTAACTAGTTGTCAGAGCTGTTTCTTAGGACAATTAGTTCGATGGAATGCGCAACAGCAAAACCAACACTCCATGCTAGAATTTCTAAAAAATGCTACTACATTGTTATGTAGAGTCGAACAAATTTTACGGTAACAGTTAGTACAGCATTTACTGAAGCAAGATTACAAACTTAAAAACAGCAGATTAAAAAAGAGCAGCTACAGTGAGACAGTGTTGATGCCGTCAAACGGTAAGGCCTCACAGACGTAAACAATGCCCTGTGCAACAAAAGAATGTGATTTCTGTATCTTTCATAGAATGTATAGAAGCAGAACATATTTCCAGAGCAAAAATAAGTCAAAGGTGTACTCATGAAAAGATGTCAATCTTTTAGACGACTTTTAATAACTATATTTAGACACTCTTAGGGGAGATTGATCCAAGTGATCTAAATTTCAAAGGATTTTGTTATGTCAATGGGCATCCTATTAATTTCAAGCTTGACACAGGAGCTCCTGGCACTATCTTTTCACATCAAATTGCATTGTTAAAGGAAGAGAAGTTGCAGCCTACAGATATGAGGCTGACTGAGGTAGGAGGAATGGTCTCCAACATTAAAAGGATGCCACAGATTACTGTTGAGGAACATTTCAGTCACTACACAGAGTCTGGAGAGAGTAAACTGGATTATCCAACATATTTTGGAGTCCTTGAAAGGCATTAGTTCACAGATACAAGTGATCACAGGCACATTATAGGATAAATGTCACATGTATTGTTACTGGTTATCATTCACATACTTCCCTATAACAACCTTTCGTCCTGTGTTTGTTACCACTTATTTATCTTTATCAACTAAGTTATTGTGGTTTCCATTAAATTACATTCAACCAATAAATCATGTCAGTAGTTATTAGTGTTCATTTCTATTTTTCAGTAGACTCTATTTTAACATATTTCGTCTCCCAACAATCCTGATAGCAGAGTCTGCTAACTGGGCTAAAAGCCACAATACTCTAACTTCTCCTTTCGAATGATTACCTGGTGAACAAAGTGTGCATAGTGCATTCCTCTGCCCGCCAATGCAGTACTATGTAGCTAGTCGATAATTCCAAACTGTGGTTGTGCTAATGATCACTATACTACATCATCCCCAAGCTGGCAAGCTATACATCTTTCCGATGTGACTTCACTCTCAAATGTCCATTCTTTATACTTGTTACAGACTCAGCCATTGTTGGAGCTTTCTACTGTTTCCTTGGATTACACATGAGGCTTGTCAGGTATAGCATTACCAAATTATCAACTACCAAAATATAGCAGATAATCCCATCCATGGGTGAATTTACATACTGAGGCCCAGATTCCAGATATCCTCTCTTGAAATGTTTGTATCCATTTGGTCTAAATTTTCATTTATGTTCTTGTTCTTCTTATGAAACCTCTGTGCTTTCTTCAGTTCCCACCATTTTGCAGTAAAGTGCTCAGGTAGAGGGAGAAGTTCAATAGTAACTATTCCAGCACACACAAATGAAGCTGTGCGCGAACACTATTTAAAAGGACAACAACACACTGCAGCAACATGGAACTATGCCAAGAGGATGAAGAATACCTCTTCCAAGTGTTCAAAGATAATGGATATCCAAAGAACTGGGTCAGGAGATGCCTACAGGGACAGCATCAGAAAGATTCTACATGCCCCGACACACTCATCACACTACCCTACATCAGGAACACGTCAGAACTCACCACAAGAATTCTACGACCTGTGGGCATCAGAGTGGCACACAAGCCCACAACAACCCTACGACAAGTGCTTACCCGAACTAAAGACCCACTCCCCGCCATGGACAGGACCAATGTCATCTACAAGATCCCCTGCAGAGACTGCGAGAAACACTACATCGGACAAACAGGAAGGAAACTAACAATAAGAGTACATGAACACCAACTGGCTACAAAAACACACGACCAATACTCACTCATCTCAATCCACATGGACAAGGAGAACCACGACTTTGACTGGGACAACACCAAGATCCTGGGACAGGCTAGGCAGAGACAAGCACGAGAATTCCTGGAAGCATGGCACTCCACGAAGCATGCTATTAATAAACACATTGAACTTGACCCCATGTACATTCCACTACAGAGGAAACCCGGAAGTGAGGCAATCCATCGCAACGGACCCCAGAGTTTAAAAACCAGGCGGGAAAACACACCAACGCTTCATCAGAGGCTGCACTGAGGATGTTACCAAGCACAGCAACGAAACGTCTGCGGAACAACAAACTAGCTCGGCGAGCCAACCAACCTTAACACCCACAACCCAAGCCACCGATCTACTCCAAAGCCTTAGAGAGGGAGAAATTGATAAGAGAACTGGTTATTGTATTACATCAGTTTCTTTTTGCATGTAAACCTACATGCAAGCCATTTCCCACTTGTTGATGTCCATTAGTTCCACCCATTCCACTTACACTGGCAGCTGTGGGTGCAAACACAGTATGTGGCTGGTCATTGGGCATGGGTGTTGTCCATGGGGACATGGCCTCTGTGTGTTAAAGTGCCTCACCACTGCAGTAGAAGGAAAATAAGGAGACATGCTACTGCGAAAGTCTCTATACTACACCCATCTAGGGTTATTCCCATAATGTTCCTCTCTACTTCTATTCTGTAATGTGGCACATCATGATGTCTCACGCAGTAATTTCCTCCAATTATACCTATCTTTTCTACTGTATATAATTCTGTTCCTGGTCAAAGTCCTGTTAACTCATGGATTGTTAAGACCAAACCCAGCAACATAACCATTCTCACAATACATTCTGCATTAGTTGATTATACATCTATCAAATCTCAGAGCTGGTAACTAGTTAGGTTTGATCTGCATTCTCTAGACATGTTAGTCACAGCCTATTTGTGATCCACAGGGGTAATTTCCTCTCATATATTTGCCTCAGGTTGTCTGTGTTGATTTAAGTACCAATGATCCATACAGATATCATCCTAGGTTACTTCCCAGGAGGCATTATTGTCCTCCTTAATTTATTAATTGCTCATGTGTGACTTGGCAATATTGTTGCCAACTCTCAACTTCTTCAGTGATCTCCAGTTTCTACATATTTCTATCACCCCAGATAAATCATGCCCTTATCTTTGTTGACATTAAATATTTGAAACTGATCCAACATTAAGTATTATCTAACAGGCACAGACACAAATCATTAAATCTATCATCAATGTTCAATGGTCTTAGGTGAGAAAATATCCTTGCTGCAAATCAGTATTGTTCTCAAGAGTCACAATATCCTTGTTGTGATGCAGCACCAAAATATATGCCGCACCTCAAACAAACTTGTATAAAAACTCCATAACTCTATTTGTGGTCATACTTTCGTAATGAATAGTCAAGAAACATAGCAAATTATTTGCCCTTGACCAAAACTTCCTGGCATTGCATTGACATACTAATTGAAGATGCGATAAAAGATCATTTGCAAATATTTCTCTTACTATATTGACGTTATCTGCATCAGGAATTATTCCATGAAATTATTAACTGCATAAGTGTACATTTGTCTGATTATTTGTCAATCTTGGACCTATTTCCTAAATCTACCCCAATACATTTTCAATGTATTCCTTATTGTAAGTTATATAACTGGTGTCCTGCCAAAGTCCACTGCCAGATTACCCATTTCTGGAGTGCCCCACTCATGATCGAGCTCCATTAAGTAACTAATTCTCAATGTTATTATTCACAGACTCAGAGTGAATTTATTTTTGGCTTCACATCTAACTGTTCCTCACAACCTCCACACAAACCATTAAATCTCATTTAGGCATGCAAACCATCATAGAAATATGGAAAATGTTTCATGCTGCAGTTTATTAAAAGCTTTCTTGAAATCAAAATTGATGATGTCTGTCAGGAATCCCTTACTGCTGTTTGAATCATCTTTATAAAAATGCGTATCAGGTTTGTCAAATATCACCTCTCTGAAGCTATGTTAGATATTCCCTTCAGCTTCTGTAAATTCCATCTGTCCATTCATACCATTCCATGTGATATTATCCTTCCCATCTGAAATTAACCACATGAGTCTATAGTAAGGATTAACTTTTGAACAATGGGACAATGCATTTTCCTCTGACAGGATTCTAGATTTCAAAGAGGTAATGAAAGTACCATCAAGGTATCCCATAGGTCTCAATAATCTAGAACAAATTACATTTCTACCTGCTGATTTTATCATCTTAAGCTCTTTTAATTTAGCTAGCTCCTTTCCATTTGGAAACAATTGGATTTCCATCCTATCTGCCAGATGGATAGATGCAATAATTAGATCAACAAGCTAGATGGAATCTGACACTCTACACAGTGGGTAGGGGTACCAGACCATGATGCTGGCCTGAGTATCCAGGTGGGTCCCAATTGTATCTTTTTGGTCTCATCAGGCATTCTCCTGCCAAATTGTTTTCATTGTATATAATATTTATAGCCTCACAGCCATGTGTGAGATGGATGTCTCCTTGCTTTAGATGATACTTGATCTTTCTAAACCTATTTATTGTTAAAGCATCGAACATTTGGCCAAGTTATATTTTTCAAATTCAGTAGACATATATTCTGCACTTCCTCTGAAATTCAGACATTGTACTGAAATCAATGATACTGTTTAGAGTTGTGCCAGAATAATATGTTGAGCTTGTTTCCATCTACATATTTATTTGTTAGAATCATTAACTATCCAACTAAATTTCCTAAGTGAGCAAATCTACAACAGTAATATTTAGGAATCTAACAATCCAAATGTTCCCACTTTGCAACCCACAAACTGTGAATGGATAACATGCTTAGCTCAACACGTAATAATATTATTTTTATTCCAAGGGGTGAAAGAGCGATTACAATTTGAATTCTTTGTTCCATTGCTGCTTTGAATGGGATTAAGAAGATAAATGCTTAATTTATTATAAAACTGAATAATTTTATTCATCCTTAACTCATATATAACAGTTTTGGAGGAGACAGTTACTTGAAATTTGCAGAATGGGAACAGGCAAGCTATGTGATATTGACAAACAGCTGAAAGTTTGCTCTGTAACTTAATCCTCCCTTTGTGCAAAAGTACTACAACTCCCACCAATTGAGTCTGTGGGTAATGCACATTGCAGTTTAGCTGCAACACACTTTACAGAAATTCAAAATAATTGTTGAACTGGAGTAGCAATGGAGAGGAAAATGATTTTGGAAATATTTGCTTGGAAAATATGGGAGGGTAATTGAATGTTTTATTTAAAAAGCAATTTTAGGATGCTTGTGATGCTAGAAAATTACATCAAGAGCCTTGAACACTTGGATAATTAGAATATGCTGCCACCTAGTGATATCAATCGCATATCGGTATCTGCATCTCATTTGCAATTAAGACATTTTGAAACAAATGAAATTAGCTGAAGAACATTTTACCTGTAAATATTTCACATTCTGTACAAATCCCTATTCTGTCATATATATTCCCTTATAAAGTTAGAATGTTAAAAATGCTGGCCATGCTCAAATTGCCGTGGAACAAAAACTAAGTATCCTTATCTTTGAAAGGAATAGGCCTGTGATTGGACTGGAGGTCTGAGATCAGACTAGTGGCCAGTGACCAGTGGTGTACCTCAAGGAACGATGCTGGGTCCGCTGCTTTTTGTCATTTATATAAATAATTTGGATGTGAATATAGGATGTATGTTTGCAGTTGACACCAAAATATGTGGTTTATTAGACAGTGAAGAAGATTATCTCAGAGTACAATGTAACCTTGGTCAGATGGGCCAATGGGCTGAGGTGTGGTGGGTGGAGTTTAATTTAGATGAATGTGAGCTGTTGCATTTTGGTAAGGCAAATCAGGGCAGGACTTATATTATTAATGGTAGGGCCCTGGGGAGTTTTGCACAGCAAAGAGACCAAGGGGTGGAGATGCATAGTTCCTTGTTGGTGGAGTCACAGGTAGACAGGGTGGTGAAGAAGACATTTGGCATGCTTGCCTGCATTTGTTAGTGCATTGCGTATAGGAGTTAGGATGTCACATTGCAGCTGTACAAGACATTGGTGAGGCCACTTTTAGATTACTGCATTCAGTTCTTATCTCCCTGTTAGATGTTGCCAGGATTGGAGAGCTTGAGCTATAGGGAGAGGCTGAATAGGCTGGGTCTATTTTCCCTGGAGCATCAGAAGCTGAGAGGTGACCTTATAAAAGTTTATAAAGTCATGAGGGGCATAGATCGGGTGAATAGTCAAGATCTTTTGCCCAGAGTAGGGGAGTCCAAAACTAGATGGCACACGTTTAAGGTGAGAGGGAAGAGATTTAAAAGTCGTAACTTTTTCACACAGATAGTGATGCATGTATGGAACTAGCAGTCGGAGGAAGTGATGCAGGCTGGTACAATTACAATGTTTAAAAGACTTCTGGATGGGTATATGAATAGGAAGAGTTTAGAGGGATATGGGTCAAATGCTGGCAAATGGGACTAGATTAATTTAGTATAGCTGGTCGGCATGGATGAGCTGGACCGAAGGGTTTGTTTCCGTACTTTATAACTGTATGACTATGAGTCTAAATCCTTTCTTGCATCTGTGAAATAAGTGATTACATCCCAGTTTTTTTTAATCAATGTATATTTGTAGTTATATGTTACATAATTCGGAAATTAAGGGGTTTTTTTGTAACCTGCCTTTCAACTTCAGTGTGAAAAGCAATGTCGTTTGTTACTGCTGATGGATCATTGTTGAGAGTGGTTATTACCAGCCAGCTCACTGGTTTACCTTGGATACACCAGTCTGTGTTCTGGCTTTATCTCTTTTTCGAAGGCTGAGACTTTATTGCTTGCCCAGCTGGCGGGAACTCTCCCGCTTCTATAATTAGATCTCTAACAACTCCAACCGTGGGAATAGAACAAAAAAATATACCACAAGCAGCTCATAGATTTCACCAGTTGTGGCGTCCTGTCGGGGGTTGTAGGGGGTGGGGTGTGGGAGCTGGAGATGGTGTCGCTTGCAGATTGTACACCTGCTGCACGTTACAGCTTGGGAATCGTTGAATACCGTTATGGCAAAGTTTGTTGTTTAGGACATCAATTGATTTTAAGTAACAGTGCGAGCACCGAGATATGTCGAAGGAGGTGTCTGCCAACGGAATAGGAATTAGCATAAAAATAGACACCAAACTATTAATGTTTAATATTAAAACAAAATCGCAATTGACGATTATAAATAATGGTAATTAATGCTTTATTTATTGGGACTTGTTTTACACGTCTTAATTATTATATGGGTCAAAACAAGAGATTAGATCGGATGGGGATTACGATTTATCAACAGTTAACTTATATAAGAGCATTCAATATTTGTAATCGATATTTAGATGTTCATTTTTATGTCCATATAGTTTGCTTTTTAAAACACACTTTTTCCAAGTATCGTTTTGACTAATCTATCCAGAATACTGATTTTAATCCTCCCCAGTCTTACAAACTGACATCACATTGCCAAAATATAATCAAATTATGAGCAAATCGCTTCGTGTCTTTAATTTTGTAACATTTTTTATACAAAGCAAAAAAAATTGAATGATGATTCTCTTTATTTTCACTTCCATTCCAGAACGGTGCAGACAGAGATCACAACTGGATATTGGCGCGTTGAATCTGTCAGGATGGGTGTAATTCCTTTATTTTAACTGTATACGCAAAGCCATGCAAATAATCCAATACAATTCAGGTTGCTACTGCACTTGTAAAGATTTACTTAAATAAGAATTCCGCATCGTGTACGCCACAAATTGCGGACGTGCGCCAAATGATCATTACGCGGAGGCACGAAGCACGATAATCACATGAAACAGCTTTAAAATAATACCCGAGAAAGTGCTGTCAGGAGCTGGGTTATGCCAGGAGTGATTTGCCTACAATGTGGTATCAGATAGTCTGCCGCGCTGTTTGAGAGATGCACTAGCCAGCTTTTTTTTTTAATGGTTACTTTACCCTGGGCTTTTGGGGTGGATCAAACACTGAAGGCAAGCCTTTGCTACAAACGCCTTATCTGTCAAATGTTTTAAGATCCTATCAGTAGTCCGGCTAATTGTGTGGAATTTCACTTTAAAACCTGTTTAATTCATCTCGCCACCCTTTCAGTTATTGTTTGTAAGAGCAGTTTAGTAAACACTTTGGATAGATTTAAATTTCAGTGGAGCAGAATGCTTGCTGTTAGGAGTATTGACACGGCTGTGCTCTGTGAAGTGGCGGATCTATGTGATTGTGATCAGAGCTTAGCTCTTCTCTGGACTTTTGTCACCAGGCGGCATCCGGCCGCATGGAGGGCGCGCTGGCTTCGTGTGTACAACCCACAGCCGGGAGTCACTCAGGCTTCCCCTGGGTCCTAATGCGAAGTAGATTTGTACACGCGAGAGTTATCGAGTCCAAATGTTGTACTGTTTTCGATCTCACTCCAGGAATTTATGGTAGCTCTTGCAGATTAATGTTTAATATTAAAAGAAAATCGCAATTGACGATTATAAATAATGGTAATTTGTTAAGGAAAAGAATTTGGCGCAAATCTAATAGCATACATAGAGTTTAAGAACAGAGGGCTAATGCTGGAACTGTACAAAGTATTGAGTTTGGCCCAGAGACAGTATTGTGTGCAGTTCTGGAATGCACATTATAGAAGGTTTGTGAATGCACTGGAGAGGGTGCAAAGGGGATTTACCAGGATGTTGCCTGGCCTAGGGAGTTTTGGTTATGAAGAGAGATTGGAAAGACTGGTATTGCTTTCCTTGGAGCAGAAGAACCTGGCGGACATAAGTGGTATGTATAACATTATGAGGGACGTAGACAAGGTTTACAGGAAGAAACGTTTCCTCTTGGCGGAGGGGTCAATGAGTATGGGGCATAGACTTAAAGTAAGGGGCGGGAGGTTTAGAGGAGATGTGAGGACATTTTCACCCAGAGTGTGATGGGAATCTGGAACTCACTGCCCAAAATATTGGTAAAGGCAGAAATCCTCATAACGTTTAAGAAGTATTTAGATGTACACTTATGATGCCAAGGCTATGTGTCAAGTGCTGGCGAATGGGATTAGAATAGTTAGGTGGTCATTTTGACTGTGCAGACTCAATAGGCTGAAGGGCCTGTTTCTGTGCTGTAGATTAGATCTGTATGATGCTATGTCATGGTGTCAACAATGCAATGCCCTTTCCTTGTGCCAAGTACACAAATTAATCCAAATGTATCCCTTTTTCAAATAACTAGGATATTGCAGAAACTACTTGGGTATTGCAGTAGATCGTAGTGACCTAATTTATGATGCCTCAAATGACCTGACGATCACACAATAATATAAGAAAAAGAGAAACCCTATTGATACAATTGGAATTTTACAACAACATCCTTTTCTTACAACAATGCCAAATCTACAGTTATCAATCTCTGATTCAGATCTGCAGCTTGCAGACCAATGTTTTATTTTTGACTGCACATTAGAATGGGGCAGCGTAGTGACTCAGTAGTTAGCTCTGCTGTCTCATAGCACCAGGGACCTGGCTTGATTCAATCCTTGGGTGACTGTATGGAGTTTGTCCATTCTCCCGAGGTCTGCATGGGTTTCCTCCAGGGACTCCAGGTTCCCCCTCCAGTCCAAGGATGTGCAAGTTGGGTGATTGGCCTTGCTAAATTGCCCATAATGTCCAGGGATATGTAGATTAGGTGGATTAGCCATGGGGAATGAAGGGTGATAGGGTAGGGTGTGGCTCTGGATGGGATGCCCTTCAGAGGATCAGTGTGGACTCGAATGGCCTGCTTACACACTGTAGGAATTCTATGATTCTACATTGCTTCAGGTAACTGGCATCAATGGTAAAGGAGAACCTGGGAATTTGTAGCATGCACAATTCTACTCTTCAGCCAATTCACAAATAATGGTGTGAACATACAAGCTAGAATAGTCACCTCATCCTAAAGCTCAAAACTTTGAGAAATTAGATCACAAAGTTCCAGGAGTCTCCACAGATCACCTGGACAAATGCATCTCCATACTAGCATGAGTTTTGTTGTGTTTAGTGCGTGCCTTAAATGGTCTGAATTACCTCTTTTTAAAGGACATAGTTTTTATGTACTCAAGGATGAAATCAATCAGCTCAGGCACGATGAAGCCGTTATTTTTATAATGATGCCATCAATTCAATCATCAGAGCTCTAATTCAAATGCAAGTGCTGCACAGTGTTGAATTAGTGAGCTTATATTTATACCTACATATTTAGGCCTACCAATGGAGGCAGTGTTCCAGTCACTCCTGAAAATCATCAACACTCAATAACTTTCTTGTAGTCATTGGTGAGACATGAGTATCACAAGTGATGCCAGCAGTTTTTGGCCATTCCTAGTTATGCTTGAGAGGATATGCACTGAAACTCCATATGTATCATAGTTGCTCCAATTTCAGAGGAAAGTAAAGCATGTAATGTAGCATGTAAAGTGCACAGTACCATAAAATGCACAATGAAGCTTACTTATTTGTCCATGACTAAAATCTGTATTCCAGCAGGCATCTGTCAAGATCAGGTACAGGTTCAAACTTGTGCAACAAATAAATTGACTAGTTTCTTTTTAATTCAACACTTACTGGTCTTAGGCTTTACCAGGACATCCAGCTGCAATTTTGGCTGTTTTTGCCAAATCTAAACTATTCTGATTTACAATTATATTAATTAATCATAGATAAATCAAGTGTAAAATACTACATTTCAGAGATCAGATTTCGACTGCTTTGTGATGAGGACTTCTAATGTTAGAACTCTTCAGATCTTCAAACTCTTCACATAATGTTAGTACCCTGTATAATCACTGGTCTGTTTTTTCAAGCTATTCTCCTCATGTAATTCAGCATTATGTGTATATTTTTAATTCTTTATTCTTTCAACAGATGTGGGCATCTCTGGCAAGGCTACCTTTTGTTGTCCATCCCTAGAATCCCTAGAATTCCTAATTGAACTTGAACAGATTTGCTTCCTCTGTTATTTCAGAGGGCACATAAAAGTCAATTACATTATTGTGGAACTGGAGTCACATGTAAGCAAATCAGGTAAGAATGGCAACTTTTCTTCCCTAAAGGGCATTTATGAACTAAATGGGTTTTTGCAACAATCAGAGGAAGCTTCATTGCACATTACTGAGACTCGCTTTATATTCCAGATTTATTAAATGAACTTAAATTCCACCAACTGCTGTGACAGGAATTAAATTCATGTCACTAAAGTATTTATCTGGGCTTCTGGATCACATGTTCAAGAATATTGCCATCACCACACCACCTTTTACCTGTTAAACTACCTAGTACTGTTGTGTTAATGATTTATATGTGCATTTATAAAGAAGGCCATGATTTATTTCTTTATCCTCCATTTTACTGTCTCCCTCAAAATATTTGATCATCCAATTCACTTCCAGAATTCAACTCTTCAAAACATTCTCACAGATTCATGACTAATAATCTTAGTCTTAATCAAGTTACTTCATCCCTCTGATGCCTACATGCCTACAGTTATCTATATCATACCCAGGGTGTTATTCTTAATCACCCTGTATTTGTCATGTGCAAACTACCTTCAGTAACATCATATGTAAGCACAGAATCATTAATTCTAATTCGCTGCAACCAAAATAACTCTGGGGCTGTTGCTTTCCAATTGCTGTTCAACAAGTACTGGATTAATTAATTTTCAAATGAATTAAAATGCAGCTTCTGTTAGTCTAAGGCTTCAACTCGTATCAGCATTTATTGTCTTCAGCTCAGGCAGTACACAGTTTTGCACTGTCTTACCATTTAAGGCCCTCTTTCGAGATTTCTAATCCTGTGTACAGTCTACGTCAAGATTATTTTCATTCACGTTCAGGACGTTTCTTGTTTGTAGACTTATTTTTCCCATTGTTGTTAAACTCCCTAGTTCTAACTTATCACCTTGATATGGATTTCTCAAATTCTCTCCTCAGTGAGATTCTCAAACTTACTTTTTGCAAATTCCACTTAACTGCCTACGAGACAATTGCTGTCTATATTCATCACTTTCTAATTTTTATGTTCTTCTGGCCTTCTGAGACTTAGGGAATTAAGTTTGACTTTCTAATTTTTGGCTTGAAAGCCTTCAAACTCTCACTATTTGAGAAAACTTCTCCCACTCTTTGTCACAGTCTATACCCTTGAATCTGCTGATTTAGATTTGCTGCTTGCCTTGTGTACCTTTTACTCTGTCGTTAGTAATTAATTCTTCAGCCCATGCCACTAAAGTCCAGAGAAAGCACATTTCCTTGCTAACTATTTTCTTGTTTTCAATACTTTGATAAAGAACACTGTGTCCATGTCCAAATGTCTTAATTTCATATATGGAATCCATAGAAATGTTCTGGTGTTCACTTACAGGAACACTATCTAAATTTAAATTATTGTAGACAGTAACTTCTGAATGTAATCTGAATCTCTTTAAATGTAAAATGACAGGGGACAAAGAATCATGGAGTCATTGAATCACACAGCATGGAAACAGACCTCCATTTCAGTCCAATCAGTCCATGCCAAACATAATTCCAAACTCAACCAGTCCCACCTGCCTGCTCCTGGGCCATATCCTTCCAAACCTTTCCTATTCATTTACTTATCTAAATGTCTGTTAAATGTTGTAATTGTACCCACATTCACCACTTCCCCCGGAAGTTCACTCCACACATGAACCACCTTCTGTGTAAAAAAATTGCCCCTCGTGTCTTTTTAAAATCTCTCTTCTCTCACCTTAAAAATGTGCCCAATATAGATAAGATAACACCGAGTGATATATATTAGAGTTGTAAATGTTTTATTGCTTTGCTGTACATCACATACAGTGAAAATTTTCTTATTGTATTCCATATTTCAGCAGAGATAGGGATGGAAACACCTCTAATGGCAAGATAAATAAATGCAAGTGCATATGACACATTGACGTAAAGAACTGCAGATTTCCAATTAGATCTCTGGTCTGTTTTGTATTAATTGGTCTTAGTCTGACCACCAGGATTCCTTAGATTCAAATAATTGATTAATTTCTTGTTTCTGATCATTATGCAAGACACTTGCTGGGAAGTACTCAGGTGTGGATGTCCAGTGAGAACAGGATTGGATTCAGTTCTAATGCAATGGTTAAGTATCTTTGCAACTCGTCTTATGTAGGCTCACGAAGAATAGTCACAAAGTGCCAGAGGGATGCTAATACTTCAGACCTTGACTCCAGTATGACAGATTTCCTTCAAATAAATTAGGTTAAAAATAAGATGGAAAAGTTACCTCAATGGTTAGGAAAGAGAGAGACATCCACTATCAATTTTGAATATAAACCCATTTGTTCAGATAAACCACATCATTTATATTAACATGTTGATTGTTTTAAATTAATTTTAAAACACTATATAGCATGACATTAATGTTTTCATAAGTTATCTGTTAGATTGTTTATTTCATCTAGTAGAAACCGAATAATTTTGCATTATGGAATTTGTATTGAATGGTGTTATCTTCTACAGACAGAATGATTGTTTACACATTGTTAACAAAATCCAAATAAAATGCAAATATCCTATAAAAGCATTTAAATAAGATGATATTTGCAGATTGGTTTTGACAGTTCAGTAGCACGTATGTGTCCGATATATATAAAAGTTCTCAAATTACCATGGCATTTCATTGTAACTACAGCAAACAGCAACAAAACAGTCATGCAGTCTCACAGAAATAAAGTGTGAAATTTAATATACCCTTAAATGAAACGTTATCAAAATTTTAGTGAACTTGTGTTACTTTGCAGGGACTTGCATCCACACAATAATCTTCCTTTGTCAAGATTATTTTTTGACTGCTGCATTTTTGGGCAGAATTATTTACCTATTGACCATTAGCAAGTTTGTTTGGCCGTTTCACTGCACACATTCACGACGCAGTAATTTCATTCCATTGATAGCATAAAAGCGCGGAGGTTGTAACTGATACAATACACTCTCCTGTTTCACCTACTTCAGCCTTAAGGTCTATTATTTTTCTCAGCGGATTTATAAGCTGTACAGTATTGACTTTATCTTTTTCTAAAAAAAATAGTTCCCTGAAAAGACTCGGTAAGTATTTTGTCTAGCGTGTGACAAAGCAACATCAGTAATACGCCAGGTTAACTTTAGCAACCTATAACCTGTGCGGCTGACGGTATGTGTGTGGGAGGGAAGTGGCTTAATTCATGGAGTTCATAATACAAGTTATTTGACTACTTAAAAGAGAACCTCGGCAAATGGTAAAATCCGCGTTTTTCCCAATTATTTACTTGATCGCATTAAAATTTTAATATCTTAACATAAAAATATATTCAAGATAGCTTTCATTCGTTAAAAATCTGTGATCCAATATTTAGTAGTTTCTTCCAGAACATCGCAGTCTAGGCTGTGGCTTTCTATGTCTTATATAAATACAACTTGATATCTGAAATATTCCTCGTGGGATCTGAGAGGCATTAGGACCAAGAAGCAATCTCTCCTTCGGGAGGACTAACTCGTGTGTCAGAAACGCGCTAGCCAACATTCTCCGAGTGACTGGCAGCATGCCGACTGCAAAGGGTTCGCTTCTTTCTCACGACCTTTCAGGTTTCTGATGTCATCTGGGAGCTATTCATTTCCTGCCAGAAGCTTTGCCTGCAAACCACCTTGGCCGCAGTGAAGCCCAAGGCTTGGTACGAACTCAGCTAAATCATAAACTGCTGTCCGAATACAATAAACGCAGAAATAGATTGCACCATATGGTAGCACTTAGCGCCAAGAGAGAAGCAAGGCTACACTTCTCATGTGCATGGAGTGTGGGAAAAGTTAATTGACATTAATGACAACCTTCAAACAACTTATGATGTCCAATTTAACCATATCCTTGCA
Organism: Ginglymostoma cirratum; assembly: GCA_024137785.1. NCBI lineage: Eukaryota > Metazoa > Chordata > Chondrichthyes > Orectolobiformes > Ginglymostomatidae > Ginglymostoma > Ginglymostoma cirratum. Next base: position 33,964,764 of record JAHRHZ010000268.1, on the reverse strand, counting down.
GCATCGACCAAACTTTTAAAAAGTCAAAGGTAGTCTTACTTAACCGAAATATTTTATGATGTCGTGTCTTGTCAAGTGCATATATTTTATTAACTTTATTTTTTCAAGTTTTTTTTGTCAGTAGTAGTCTAAGATACATTAGCAGATTCACTCTTTATTGTAATATTGTAAAGGTGTGCGGGCTGCTCGCTATTTCAGCTGTAAGGGATAGTTCAAATTTCCAAAGTTCTTTAGCAAAAGGAAGCATCGCAGGCCACATATGCATTTGTTCAAAGAGATGTAAAGGTCACTCAAAAAGCTTTTGAATGAAAATGTTTTACTGCAGTCTGCATGCTCTGACAGCACTGTGTGTAGTGATGCCGCGAATTTCCTGACTTAAAACTAGTCCATGTGTAATCAGGTATTGTTTAACATAATACCCGTCAGTGTGAGAACTGCGCGCTCCCTATGAGCTACAACACAATAGAACATATTTTATTTCGAGTGATTGTTCTTTCTTTGATCGACAAGTTTATAGTTCACCAGAAGGCGGCCCAGAATAGTTGTGCACCTTTACCATAATGATGAGATCAAGCCGTCGGGAATAATATGGTTAAGTATCGGGTTGATTAGCCCGGATACTTTATATTGTACTGTTGGCTAAACCACGTGAAAAGCACATTAAACACCTGGGGCTCTTAAAGAGATTAGCCTGTTTTTGTAACTTTCACACAAAACAAACCTTTTCTCTTCTGAGGAAAAAATCCTGCGAGTTTCAACCAACTGCGAACGCTAATATATCTCAGTCACATTTTTTCTGTCTTTGTCTTGTTTCTCCTTGTCCTCACCACCTGGGTACGAGAACAACCACCTGCGTTACCAGACAAAATACAACAAGTTTTGTGGTAGGAACTCTACAAATTCCCTACAGAATCTGTGACTGTTTAAAACTGCCTTTGCTTGTTAAGTGGCGAAATCCGATACCGAGAACAGATTTCTCGAAATCTGATCGTGTAGAGTTTGCCCACAGATTTCGCAGAATTAAAAGCTTACTATCCCATTCTTCAGCAAAATGTCAGACCAAGCGCCAAATTTAAACTCTGAAGTGCCATGTACCAGGTCGGGGTGTAGGGGGCAAACGTTTCCCGAAATTCCACTTGTATTTTGCACACTCGCTCTGACTCGCGTTATTGCTCAAAACAAATTCCAACCCTACCCTGTATCTCTGTTTCTTTCCTTGTCATATTACCACTCTCTTTGGCCCTACATCACCAGGCCTTTTGTCATTCAACCTCCCTTTTCTTCTATCTCTATCAAAGAGTTTTCTGTTTCTTCTTTTTCCCACCCTCACCCAGCCCACTTACTTCAAACCTATCACGTGTCTGAGTTTTGTCCAGTTCAGGTGAAAATTTTTTTCTCCTCTCCCCGCAGATGCTGCCTGGCCTTCAGAGCGGGTTCTACATTCTCTGCGTTCGAAGCATCCGCAATGTTTTGCTTTGATTCTGAGCTTACAAGACTATTCCTCATATACCACCCACTCCGTTATTGAGAGCTAACTTGCGCTTCCGCAGACCATCCCTTCAACCCTTCCTTAGGTGCTAGTGTTCTGCTCAGAGAAAAGACAAACACTCAAGGGGTATAAATGTTAGTTTTCTTTTTATTTCAAATATAAATCTTCCAAAAAAGGAAGGAACTTTTAAGAGCATTCAGTTTAATCTTTGGCATTTCAACACAGCATAGAAAAAATGACATCTTGAGAAGACAAATGCAATTCGATATGAAGATTAGAAGTTATGTACAAATATAGTGCACAATGTGGTCATTGTTATACAATCCTATACATCAAATGGGTTTAAAAAACGAAAGTCTTTTTGTTTTTGGACAGAAAGTTTCCAGTCACTTGTTTTTCGCTAGATGCCCCAGTTACCAAGGTCTCCAGACGGAATCTGAGGAATCTGTTGGTCCGCTCACACTGACCGGACTGACTGCAGTGGTGGCAGCCGAGAGGGGAAGCGGGAAGCCGGCGACTGAGGTGATGGCGGACTGTTGGACTGGGGACCTGCTCGCTGGGGACACGGTGGATGGCAACGCGCTCACGTTGGCATTGGCATACAAAGGGATGACTGGTCCTGCCGTTAGCTGTCCATTGGGTCCAAAAGCCGCGTTAGGAATGAGGAAGGCAAACTGGCCGTCTGATGCTGGCACAAGCTGGAAACCGCCATAGACCTTCGCCGCAGCGGGCATCGCCTCAGCAGCAGCCAGTTTGCAAGGCATGTTGACTCCGTTCAGGGGCATGCCACTGCCTCCTGATCCCGGCAGCTGGACGTGGAGGGGTTGTCCAAAAGCAGCGTGGGAGCTGCCGCTCACAGCTGGGCTGGGGGCTGGCTGACTGTAGTTCATGGCGTTGATCTGAGACATGCAGTTTGCCAAGTGACTGAGTAGTCTGGTCCGGACTTCTGTATTAACCCCTTCGCAGGTAGACAAGAATCGGGTCACTTCGTTCATACACTCGCTGAAACCCGCTCGGTATTTGCCCAGAACTGTTGGGTCTGTGCTCAAAGCAGCTAAAGCGTAAAGAAAAAGAGATAGATGAATCACCCAATTTGATTGCCCGATCTGTAAACTTCAGTATTTGTTTGATAAGGCCGTTTTCTATACGTATATTATGTGCGTTATAGAATTACGACATTCCAAATACTGAGTAATCGTACAACTATTCAAAAGGATTAGGCGTGTTTGGCTTCAATTGTGAGTCACTCGAAACAAATTGATAAGTAAATGTTCTGAAAATGATTTCCAAGTATTTAACGCAAGGCTATTTACATTTGAGGAGCGAGTGCAGAACCAATCGCCAAGTTAGAATCTATAAATAACCCAGACCGTGGGAAGCCCCGACTTTCGCCAAGTCAGGGAAATGTTACCGAATACCAGCGAGACCACAGGCGGAAGTTAGCAAGATGGCAATAAATTGTGAATTAAACACTTACCAGTCATTTGGACACGCTGCAGGTTTCGAAGATGTTTCACTGTCATTTCCAGGATGTCAGCTTTTTCTAACTTTGAATGTCTGGAACTCTATAGATATATATATGGTATAAGTGAGGGGAAATGACACGCTCGCTCTGCACGAACTCAGTGCCTCCTGTCAAGGCACTTCCAGTTAAAACACATGATTAGATACTTACATCTTTCTTCAGCGCATCCAGGATCAGAGTTTTAAGTTGACTTAAGCTTTCATTGATTCTAGCCCGGCGCCGCTTCTCCATAATTGGTTTGGATGACTGGAAAATAAAACGAGCATTTCATTAAGTAACAGGAACATAACTGTGTCTTTGATGCTGCGCATAACTTCTCCCACCCGAAGAGTGGACAAAGTCTTTACCTTCCGATTTTCAGAAGCAGTTTTTGGCTTATCTGGCGTAGCGTTTATACTAGCTGGGGTAGCGGCCACGGGGGAAGAGGACGCTTTCTCCATGATATCTGCTGGCATTTTCTGAGACAAGATTCCAGCAGATTAAATGAAACGGTTCCTTGCGATCCGTAGCTTTCTTTAAAAATGTGTGTCTTCTTTCCACGTCTGGTAACCTGCGAGTTTATTTCCAAGGCGGGCGGTGCACTTTTGTATTATGAGGCTCCCTGTCTGTCTATTGCTTTGCTTGTGTTATTATCAGTGATGTGAATGCAGAGCCGCCGCTCTGGCCGCCTCTATTTATATCTGGCATTGCACGCGAACGGCTCGTGTGAAACTTCTCAAAGTTTCTTTCCCACACTAACTTGTGACCAATCAGAGCGCGGCACACACGAGCCCGTCCCCGGGGCGCGCCCCCGCCGCTCGTGGTGGACGGCGCGCCGGGATTGGCTGTAGCGCCCTGGGGCGAGTGGCCAATCGACGTGTGGCAGTCGCCCGGACGGGCTGTCAATCAAAGGGCGCGGGTGGAGGGCGGGGCCACAGCCCGCTGGAGGCGGTCTGACGTCTGTCGGCATGCGAACTCCATTATTAGGTGGGAGCACGTGCCGGGTCTGGGGGTGCGGGAGGGGCCAGGAGCCTGGGAAAACCACGCCCACTCCCCCCTCCACCGGTTCACAACTGCAGGCTCTCTCAATCCGCAGCGTAGACTGCGCACCCAGGGACGCGATACCAGACCCTGCCGAACGATGGCCCCCCTGAGCCACGCGGTCGGGGTGGAGGATGCGGGTGTATAGCGAGAGGGGGAAGGGCAGGCTAGCGTTTGTGCTGCCGGGAAACCCCTCGACGCGTGGCAAGCAACCAGCAGGGGCATGGTGCACCGGCGGCTGGAATCAGATACTGCAGCAGGCCAACAGGTTGCCCCTCTACGTCCCTGCAAACACTCGGCGGAGAGGTGCATCTGGTGAGCCTCAGACTTCATCGCTGCCCGCGCACACACAGAAAAAAAATTGTTGCAATGGCTGGCCGGGAGCTGGGGCAGCAGGGCAGTAGGGATGTGCGAGTAACACGCACAGCACGGACGTGTTCTTTGCGTCAATAGCACGGGCTATAAAGCGAACATTCTCGAAAGACGCCGATTATCAGCGGTCGCTGCATTTCGCTGTGGATTACGTACATGACCGCGCAGCTCTCCAGGAAATGCAGTGATTACCAATCTGTGCAGTTTCAGAGGCTATTTGTCGTAGTTTACGTGTTGCCACGGGACCAACAGAATGTTGTCTTTTCCAGACAAATGTATTAAGGTTATGCAAATAAAAACAACTGGGCGTCAATATTATCAGAGATAAAAGGTACTGCAGATGCTGGAGAATCCGAGATAACAAGCATTGGGCTGGATGAACACAGCAGAAATGCCCATTTCTGATGAAGGGTTTAGGCCCGAAACGTCAAGTTTTCCTGCTCCTATGATGCTGCTTGACCTGCTGTGTTCATTCAGCCCCATGCTTGTTATCCCGGGCGTCAATATTACGATGTATTTCTGTTCTATGAATACATATAACCCCATCCAACACACACGGGTAGCTTCACGAGGAAGAGAGTCGAGTCATGAAATAGCTGAGACAATGTCAAATAGTTTGTTAAAAGGCAGCCTCAACTGTATGTGTGTCATTACGAGATAAAGAAACCAATGTTGCACACTGAAACTGCAACATTTTTACAGTTGCCCCTGCCGCGTCATCAAATTTTGGATCAAGCTAAACATAAATCCCAAATCAATTATGACTGAGGACAATTAAAACAATGTATTAATAAAAATAATGTATCTGCACTCACTCACGATCCTTTTGTTTTCAGTTTTTTTACTGCAAATTCCCAGCACTTGTTCTGTTTTATTTAAATATTTCCCTTAAATTGTGTGGTGCGCTGGCCTGATCATGTTCAACATCTGGGGCGTGAACTTGCTTTGTGTAGGTTGTTGAAATGTGCGCATCTTTTAAATAACCTACCAACAAGGCAACTAGTGTGACCTTCTAATCATTAAAGATACGGGATGGGGACAGTCATCGCCTTCGTCATTCTAGTTTAAAATCATTTAAAATAGAAATGCCAACAATGTGAATAAATCAATCAGTGGTTTTGATTTGTGACGGCTTTTTAAAGCGCAAGTTTTTTTTAAAATTATTTTATTTGTAAATGGTGTTCAACAATAAAGTTAAATCAGGACGTTTATTCATTTTGTGACATTACATGGCAAAAATAACAGTTTTTTTCTAATATATCCTTCATACACAGGATCAAAAACAGCCTTCGTGGTCTCTGAGCATGCCATTTTGTACCAAACCTTCGTCATCAAACAGAGTCATTTATACTTATCACTATGTATACTTTTAAACTAAGCGTGCATTTTGAATAATTTGAAGAGGTTCTATACATTTCTTAAAGCGGCATATCTCTTGATCTGTAATTAATTAATGTTAAATACTTTTCCAGTATATTGAGATGTAATACCGAGAACCACTGCCTCAAATCATCGAAAAGCTGAGGTTATAGTGCTATCCAATGATCCAATTTGGAGCATATATTTACAAAGCAACAATGGTCTGCCAGTACAACAGGGGGACTAGGGAAAGACTATTTACTATTTGAATATTTTGGGAGATACTTGTGTCTTACCGTCTCGGGCAACAACACTTTGACAAAATAAACTTCTTGACGACTCATGAATTTTTCAGTATTTCCTCAAACTTCCTATATACATTAAAACACAAATATACGGTACCCTGCCAAATGTAATACTGTACTTTAACGTATTTGCTATTCATAGCCTTTCTTTTGGGGGTGGAGGGCGTTGTTCCCATTGAAAAATGGGAATCCATAATTGAATGCTGGATCATCGCTGTGTGCATTAATCACGTGACAGTGGAACGCTCACTCAGTTTCGGGAAGCCTTTATAAATGTGTTCACATTTACAATGGTTACAGGTGGAATGATGTGTGGGATTGGGACTGTGCCATTCAACCTGTCGTCGGTTGCACAGGATTTATATTTACTTTTGCAACAACAAAAGAGAGGGCGCACTCTGGGAGGTGTCCGTTGGATGGTCCTGCCTCGATTGTTTTGCTGTGTGCAGGGAGACAGTTCAGGCTGGGACTGTGTGAGCTGGTAAATTGTTTTGCCTCAGGTTCTGAAAGCTGTTTTGCAAACGCCTCACTGATTTTCTCACACTCAAAGCCCCATACAACGCCAGCAAAGCGAGTCCCTCCCTGCCAACAAGCCCTGCAGCTCTTTTGAAATCCAGAGTACACAGTTTTTCTATACCTGACTTGCACCTGGTCAGGGCTAATCTCATACATCACGTCACTGCTCCCTTCAAGAACCGTGAGAAAAGTAAAGTTAGAATGAAAAGGTGCACCAAGATGTTTGCATTTCGCCTGTGCAAACCAATTGATAAACATATGTATACTCATATCACACGCCAACAAAGCTTGGTGATAAGGAACTTCGGGATATACAGGATTGCAAAATAGATAGAAATGACAATTTAATCAAAATGTCATGTATAAATCCAGAACAGCGCCAAAATATATTAGTATAGGATGTCAATTGATCGTTGCAAATCGTCAGAATGACCATAAGGCAAACCCTTGAGGCCAGTCGAAGTAATTGTAATTTTGTAGGGAGGTAGGGTTGGTCACATTGAAAGCTTTTTAAAAACTGAAATGTTAAGCCACCCCCTCCCCGACCCCGGCCCCGCTATTTAATATTTCTATCCGTTTGCATTTCAACCTAATGGCGCGGTTCTCCAAATGCAAAAATGTAGCAAGGTTAAGCAGTGTTAGCCATTCCAGGCACACTTTTGGTGATAATTGTCCGATCATTCAACTGTTTCTTTTCCTAAAGCTTGTAGGAAATGAGGGAAGAGCGCGGATCGTGGTGAAAGTGCTGTCACACGACTGACACACGACATTCAGCGTCTCTCCTCGTCAGCTGCCAGCGCCAACGCAAATGGACATCAAAACATTTCGGTTAATTTAGTTTTCCCAGACCAAAGAAGTGAGTTCTTTTGAAACTAACATCAACCAGCACACGATCGGACAATAAATACTAATTGAAGTTCCGAGTTTTGCTCAATGCACAGGCAAACCGTGAATGATATGAAATGACCAAGAGCATCATTTGAAATGCAAACTGAAAGGACATTCAGAAAGTAGGGGCTAATGGTTTGCACACTGCGGTTTCCTAAAAGCTTGAAGAATATTTATGTATTTGTCCAGTGCATTTGCCCATAACCATTTCTACTGCTTTGAAGTGGTTTCATAGAATGTGACTTTCTGGAAGTTTACAATATTTGGCATGATCAGTTTCTATGGGTGTATAATCAACCAATCTGTGAGGTTTACTGTTTTCAGACACAGCATAGACATCTAAAATAGTAATTATGCCTGATGTTGTGAAATCAGTCCGCAAACTTATTGTTTTAGATCAGAACCACTGCACTGCAATGTTGAATTCGAGTCAATATTTGAACCAAGCTGTGATACCGTTTTAGTGTGTGTTATATGGTTATCTGACAGCAAATGGCAAACGGAGGGTCATCGATTTTTATTACATTCCCATTCCATCGGTTAATAACTTAACTATTAACACATTTTACAACAGTGTCTGATTTGGTCACGTTTTAAACATTGACGCTCCTTTCGGCACCCAGGATACATTCTGAATAAATGTGTTATGGCCTCTATTGCATTTGAACAACTGACGATGTAAATTGATTGTGGTGTGAGCTGATTGACCACACCGCTAAATTTGAGGTTGCGAAGAACTTTTTTTTTAATGTGATAAACATGACACCTAAAGTAGAGACGACTTCAACTGAGCTAATTTTCAGAATGCGCTGTTGCCACGTGTCCATTTGAGAACCGCCAATATTACCTCGGTGGTGTCTTCACATCATGTTGCAATTACACCCAGTGGTGTATAAAGCATCATTGTCACTTTCCAGTCTCACCACCATCTAGGACAAGAGCAGCGGGAGCGTGTCGTCACCAACAACTCGAGGATCTGCTCCAAGTTACACACCATCCTGACTTGGAATTACATAGCCGCTCTTTCATCCTGGCGGCTTTCGTAATCCTGGAATTCCGTATCTAACGCATTCACCACATAGATCGCAAGGATTCAGGAAGGTGGCTCTCCAGCGCTTTTTCGTGGGCAACTAGGGACGGGCAGTAAACGCTAGTCTTGCAACTGACGCCCACATGCCATGAATTAATAAAAAAAAGCGCAGGTACTTCCATGTGACTGTGATACGGCAGAACGTCAAGGCAACTATTGTTAAATCGTTCATATCAAGCTGATATAGTCATTGCTGTTTACTTATGTTCCTTTCTTATGTTGGTATCTTTATTGTCGGTTATGAGGTTGCTCTGATTTCTGTCAGAACGCAATTATAAGCAATCGCAAGTGCTAAAGTACGTGAGAATGCTGAAGATAACAGCTTGTGGGACCAGGTCTCAGTCAATGATTGGTCTGTTAGTTATCTCACAAACCAACACCTATCGTTCAATAAAATTCAAAAGAACTGCGGATGCTGTAAATCAGGAACAAAAACAAAGTTGCTGGAAAAGCTCAGCAGGTCTGGCAGCATCTGTGAAGGAGATAACAGAGTCAACGTTTCAGGCCCGGTGACCCTTCCTCAGAACTATATAGCCTCTCTTTCATCCTGGCGGCTTTCATAATCCTGGAATTCCGTATCTCACGCATTCACCACATAGATCGCAAGGATTCAGGAAGGTGGCTCTCCAGCACTTTTTCGTGGGCAACTAGCGACCGGCTTGAGGAAGGGTTCTGAGGAAGGGTCACCAGACCCGAAACGTTAACTCTGCTTTCTCGTTCACAGATGCTGCCAGACCTGCTGACCTATTGTTCAATGGTCTGAACCATTTTGACGATATACCCACGTATCGGAAGTACTTTGATTAAAATTCCTTCCATAAATAGGTGTCTAGTGATTACTGTGAAATACCACACCTTTCTCGAAAATATAAGATTTCGTGTTGTCTTTCTGAGCAGTCCAATTGCAATTCTGTATTTATAGAAACAGGGGGTTAGTGTTTGGCTAGTGATAAAGTGCCTCGGTCTCCAGTATCACAGAACATTAGTTTCCCTCTTGTTCCAAATTGAAAATTGAGTTATAATTCTTTGTGTGTTTTAATTGGCTACGTGTACATTGTATTTATCACTACAGCATGAATTTGATGTATACTCCCATTATTTTCATATTTGACTGTGGAATGCAATATTTGTCAAGCAGAAAATAACGAAAAATAAAAACTGAGCAGGGATAGGGAGAAGTGGAAAGCTGTGTCTGACGTGGTATGGATGAACTATTCACAGTCTGTGTCTGTCCATGGTTAATTTTAAACACTAACGGTAGGGTTCTGGGGATTGTTGTCCAACAGAAAAACTTAGTGGTGCAGGTACATAGTTCCTTGAAAGTGGCATCACAGGGAGACAGGGTGGTGAAGAAAGCATTTGGCATGCTTGTGTCATTGGTCGGACCATTGAATACAGAACTTGGGAAGTTATGTTCTGGCTGTGCAAGACATTGGTAAGGCCCCATTTGGAATACTGCTATAGGAAGGATGTGATTAAACTGGAAAGGGTGCAAAAAGATTTACAAGAATGTTACTGGGATTGTAAGTTTTGAGTTATAAGGAGAGGCTGTATAGGCCAGAACTCTCTTATCACTGGAGCGTAGAAGGCCTGGGGGTGACTTTATCAAGGTTTATCAAATCGTGAGGGACATAGATGTGGAGAATAGCCAATGTCTTTTCCCCAGGGTAGGGGGGACCAAAACCAGAGGACATAGGTTCAAAGTGAGAGGAGAAAAATTTAAAGTGACCTGAGAGGCAACTTTTTCAAACAGAAGGTGGTGCATATATGGAATGAGCTGCCAGAGACAATGGTAGAGGCGGGGCTACAATTACAACATTTAAAAGGCCATTGGGCAGGTATTTGGATAGGAAAGGTTTAGAGGGATATGGGTCAAACACAGGAAAATGGGACTAGTTCAATTTAGGAAACCTGGTTGGCATGAATAAGTGGGGCTGAAGGGCCTGTTTTCATTCTGTATGACTTATGATTCTATGATTTTCCGTGGTATTTTTTTAAAGACTAAGTCCTGTTTCAGATTCATTGATGAAACAACCTCAGTTAATCTCAATAATGCAACTTAACACCTCAGGTTAGGTCCAGCTATTAGGATTACAACAATAATTTAGTTTAGCTCCTTATCTTTGAAATCTAATCAAACACCATAACACACAAAAAGATTTCTTTTAGTCAGATGAGGTAAGAATGGTATATTCTGAACACTTCATGAATGCAAACAAAATATTGTCACAGAAGTATTATTATTTTATATGATTCAAAGATCACATCTACATGTTTTGATTTCTCAATCCTTACTTATTTACAGCTTATATTAATTTCACTTATATCTTGTATTTTGTGACCATCTCTGATTATTTACTTTTACTATACCAGGGTGACTTGTGTGATGTAAACATTGCTTGCATGGACAGAGAAAGTCAAGAATGTTAACACTCATTTTACTTGTCAAAGATGTATTTGATTATGGGACTAATTTTGATTGTCGCAGGAAGGGGCTGGGATCCTAGCACATCTACTGATACAATCCATACTCAGTGTCAGATAGGGACAATCATCTGGTAATTGCTTTATAGACAGGAATCGGATACAATAATCCTTAAGTATTTCAATCGTACAGGTAAATTGTTTGCAAACTATACATTTTATAAGACATTTCAAATTATATATGATATAAGTGGTCTTCATTGTGTACTTGTGTCCTCCAGCTTGCCAATCCTAACAATTCAGATTTAAGCTTCTATTGCTTGTTTGTTGATTTATTCTGTACCAATTTCAGCAGCCTAAAAACTTAGAAAGCGTTGATTTAGCAATGTTGCCTCATTGCTGGACACATCCTAAATTATGGGAAAAAAATCTAAATTAGAACATTAACATTTGTTTGTATCAGCAACTTGAGATATATGGAAATTCATGGGAATGTGGAATTTATCTTGAATATGGTTCCCGAGGCTCAAGATGTGCACCTATTGAGCCCACAAAATCTAGATACTCCTGGTATGTAGATCTTGTTAGAATTGAAAGACAAAAATAAAACTTAATGAGGAATATCTATATTGTATCCTATTCTCTGGTTTGTGATTCAAAATTTTGAAATTTAACCTTTACTTCGGAGGATGATAATCAAGGCAATAATTCCATTTAAATATTGAGGGAGTGCTGCACTGCAGGAAATATCCTTTCTAGGTAAAATTTTAAATCAAGCTTCATTTAACAGCTGCAATGAGTTTTGTGGATCGTCAGTAGTACATTTACATGACTTCAACCTAACATTGGTGTAAAGTAGGCTGAAATTCTCTTGATTTGACTTGTGGAGTCATGGAGTCATAGAGTCATACAGCATGGAAACAAATACTTCAGCCCAATTGATCCATGCTGACCAAGTTTCCTAAACTGAACCAGTCCCATTTTCCTGCATTTAGATCATATCCCTCTAAACCTTTCCTATCCATGGACCTGTCCAAATATTGTTTAAACGTTGTAATTGTACCTGCTTCTTCTACTTCTTGTGGCAGCTCATTCTATAAATGCACCACTTAAATCATTTAGTATTTTAAAATCACAGTTCACAAGTTTAGCATTACTACAGAGCCAAAACTAATTTACATTAAAACTAAACTCATAGACCAATAATTTCTACAGGGATTCTTCTTATTGTTTGTCTTGTGCAAAAGTTCTGTGGAAATCTCAGAAATGACAGTGAAGAGAACCCCTATTGAATTTCAACCGTATAATGGGAATGCACAGAAATATTCTGTGACACTATTTGAAGAAAACAGGTTCCTCCTAGAGCTGTGTCCATTTAAAATTGTACATTGTAAAGCAATCCAACTGGTAGTTCATCCCTTGGCTGTTTTGCAAATCCTTACTGTGCTCAAAGTGAATGTCATTTTTCTGTCACAGCGGTAACTATTTAAACAACATTTTGGGTGTTTTCAAAATATTCACAATGAGCTTCTGAAATATTCTTTTGACTAAACAAGCATTTGGGAATTAAAGTGTAATGTATTAAAATGTATTTAAACAATTGGTGAAAAGTAAATGTAATCTATTGCACGTTATGTGGATAGTTGAAGTTGGGTTATTCTCCTCAGTAAAGAGGATAGAAAATAATTGATGTAAATATTCCTCATAAACATCTGAACAGAATCCATAGAGAGGAATTACTCCTGTTGGCAGCAGTGACAAGAACCAGAGGATAACCGACTGAGGAGATTGGCAAAATAAACAATGATGACATGAGCGAGTTTTTTTTGGATGTGGAATGCACTGACTAAGGGGGTCACGGGGAGAGATTCAATCATGGCTATCAAAAGGAAATGATTAAGCACTAAAGAGAGAAAAATGCAGAGCTACAGACAGGGCGGGAATGGTACTGGGAGAACTACTTTTGCAGAGAGACCTCAAGGAGGTGAATGGCTGAGTGACCTCTTTCTGCGCGTTAATAATTGTGATTCCGTGTATTACATTACAGCGATTCTTGCCCTTTTCCTGGTGTCACCACCACATCAATTTATACTTGTATAGCACTTTTAGCACAGTAAAATGTTTCAAGGTACTTCACAGGAGCATTATAAATCACAAGGTGGTACTGAAACACATAAGGAGATGTTAATTCCAATAACCAAATGCTTGGTGATAGAGGTAGGTTATATGAAGTGTTTTGAAGGAGGAAAGAGAGCTAAAGTAGTCTAAAAGAAAGACTAGAGCTCAAGTATTGGGCGGGTATTTCAGAAATTGGGGCTGAGGTATCTGAAAGCGCAGCCACCAACAGCGGAATGATTAAAATTCGGAGATGGTCCAGAGGCCAGAATTATACGAGCGTAGATATCTCTTGAATTGGGCGGGGTTAGAGGACATGGGAAAAGGACAGGGGGGGGGGGGGGTGCTGGCGGTGGTGTTAGGCAGGGTGAGAATATTAAAATCAACATTATTTTGTGAGTTTACCTCGGATACAGTCACTGCTAGTTCTACCTGTCTCATCCTAATGTAAAATACATAAAGTGAGGCGAGAGAAAATGAAGGCTGCTGATTTACTTAAGGCTTTAATCACAGAGGAATGAACTGCTGCAGTAGATGTAAATGATTAAAGCTAACTCGGCCTAAAGGGAATCTATCAACGGATGGTAGCTTTTGGATGTTAGCATTCTGCCCATCAGGACGAGCCTTATCAGCAGAGTTCTGACATTACACCTTTCAAGAATTCACTGTTACATAGAAAAGAGCAATCTGTCTCTACCTTTCCCGTGGGAGTTTGCACAATCAGGATAACCCCGAGACCTTGCTGGTGTGCTGCCAGCAACATTAAACAACTTCCCCCCACGATTACAGGGGCATTATGCTGTTTTTGATTGTCCTGAGATTAGATTTTTGGAAAGAAAAAAACCTGCGGTTCACATGATCCTTGTATTGCACCATGAGGCCGCTATTATTCGGCAATTGTGAACCTGCCAATTTCATTTTGGACGTACTTTCATCACCGCAGTCGTTTTACTTAAAACGTTCAAATGACAGCTGTAACTTAAGACTGCAAGTTGGTACAACTTTCAACAAATGCAGAGTCCAAAACTGAATTCAAACTGATTAGTATCTGGTGTATACCGTTAATGAAAGTAGACAAAAATGAATTGAACAACTGGATAAAGTTTTATCATGTTTTCTTAAATTGAAAACATATATGTATATTGCAAATGTCGCTGAACGGTCCTTTTATATTCCCGTACGCATTCAGCAGTTTAGAGTTGCTGCATTAATGTGCCTTGCTTGAAGTAGTGAGAAAGTTCAGTGTTCCCACAATTAAAGTATCTGAATGATATTATCTACAACAAGAGGTCCTTCTGAACATCTGTTTTGCTAAAACTGAATACTCAGCGCTGGTGCCATCATTTCGAGTCAGGCAGTGTTTGCTGCCGCTTGTTTTCCCCAGGTATGTTGACGGTATTGCAAGACTGGCACTTCGCCCTATGCTAATCTTGGCCTCATCTTTCTGAAATTGAACCAGACTTTGCGGAATCTGGTCTTCCCATTTGACCCATGATTGGTCCATTTGACCCATAGGTAAGCTTCAATCCCATTATTCTATCACCAAGATAATTTATTTCTGTTTTCATAACTTTGCCTGCTTCACTCCTCCCCCTCCTTCTCTGCTGCTGAATACCTCGTGCATACTTTTGTCATCTCTAGAACTGATTGCTTGAACCATTTCACCGGCATATTTTCATCCTCCAGCCTTGTCAAAAGCTCAGTTTCTCATGTCCTGTGCCACATTAAGTTTTATTCTGCCATTATCCAAATTTCAACTAATATACATTTGCATCCCACCCCCCAAAATATTACATTTTAAATTATTGTCTTCATATGGTCACCTCTTTCCATCTATGGAGCTTTCTGTGCTCTTAGATACCTGTTGCTGTGCCCTTTGCTGGTGCAAGGGATGAAAGATAATATGTTTTTGTATTCCAATATTTGTGCAAGAGGAAAATTTTGCTTATTCGGGGCTCAACACCTGACAAGCTGTGAGACACATAGAAGACAATATAGTGATCAAGAGACATTGTAGTGAGGTAGAGCAGTGTTGAAGTCAGCGTACATGTGGAAACAACTGCTGTTACTGAGAATGTCTGTTCTCATCTGCAATATCTCATTTGACTCTGCTCCTGTCTTGGCTGAGTTGCTGCTGAAGTCCACAACTATGCCTTTGTCAGCTGTAGATTTGGTTACTGATGTGTATGTTTGGCTGGCTGACCATTTCATGCCCACCATAAACATGAGCTTGTCTAAAACTATGCCTGCATCCTGACCAGCACCAAATCCCATTCACCATCACACTTCCATGGGCATTGACTTGCGTTGATTCTTGGTTTAGCAATAATTCAAATTTAAAATTCTTATCCTTTTTTGTACAAAACCTCTCAAGGCCTTTCTTTCTCTCACCAGCCTAATAAAGATTCCTGTTATCTGCCCTCTTTTTCACAATTCTGGAGTATTGCACATCTCTGCTTTTAAATCGCTGCTCACTGATGGTTTCAAGCTTTAGAATTTCCTCCTTAAACCTCTTTAAGACACTGCATAAAACCTTATATTTTTGCCCAGGCTTTTGGTCATTTACCCTAATATTTCCTTGAGGCCTGATCTTCTGAGGAATACCAGTCATTGTCAGATTATTGCTGCATCTCATGCTGCTCCACATTCCTTCAGGTATCTTCCAATATTGGCTGTCCGAGAAACTCAGAGTACACTGTCCCTCAGATAACTCCAGAAGATTATGGGAAAGTCAGGGAAAGGCGAGATATGAGAGATAAAAGGTACTGCAGATGCTGGAGAATCCGAGATAACAAGGCATGGGGCTGGATGAACACAGCAGGCCAAGCAGCATCATAGGAGCAGGAAAACTTGACGTTTCGGGCCTAGACCCTTCATCAGCTAGGACAGCCAATATTGATTTCATTTCTGATGAAGGGTCTAGGCCCGAAACGTCAAGTTTTCCTGCTCCTATGATACTGCTTGGCCTGCTGTGTTCATCCAGCCCCACGCCTTGTTATTAAGGCGAGATATGACCTTCTTTTATGGCTCTAGTTGCCATATGTTAATTTTGAAGGTCCAGTGAATGGATGAGCAAATGAATGGTTAGGTGGGTGAGTTGGGTTAAATTGAGGGTGGTGGAGGGTGTTAAATGGGTATGTTGTATAAGTAAGTGGGGTAGTGAGTGAGGTGGGTATGGGTAGTGGATATGGTAGGTAAGGCTGGTTGGTGAGCTGAGTAAGTTAGGATCATGTGGATGACATGGTTTAGTGGGTAGAGTGATGGGTGAAGTGTAAATGGTTAGGTGAATGAGTTAAATTGCTGGCTAAGTAGGTAAGGGAGTATAAGAGGTATTTAGGTGAGCTGAGTAGGTGGGAAGTGAGTAAGTAATTAACTTGGTACCGGATGAGGTGTGAGTGAAGTTGGGTTCAAGTGTAACTGGGTAGGGAGTAAGTGGGTGTGTGATATTGGTGGATGGATATGTAGCTAAGGTGTAGGTGGTTGAGTGGGTAGTCAGGTTGGTAGACAGTTAGATCAGGAAGGTATTCAGCATTTCAGAAGGGGTGATTGGAGGGCCACTTGTGCTGGACTAAGTTGTAATGTATCTAACGTTCACTGGGTCACTACCCAGGTAAGTGCATCAGAATTGTGCAAAATCTCCAACTCTAATTCAGAAAGTCTCCAGAAGCAGGGAATTTTGCATCAGAAATTTAAACTTCCTAGCCATTCCCAATTCCATAGGTCCCAATTAATATCTCAGCCATACATTCAGGCTTTGATGATCCAGAGACTCACCAATAACTCTTCAAGGCTCCTTCAAATGCATCTCCCAAACCTGTGAATTCTACCACCTAAAGGAAAAAGGTAGCAAATTCATGGAACATTACCACCTGCAAGTTCCCCTCCAAGCTACACATGATCCTGACGTGCAGCTATAATGCCATTCCTTCACTGTTGCTGTGTTAAAATTCTGGAATTTCCCTCGCCATCAGTATTATGGGTATACCTACATCACATGGACTTCAACTGTTCAAGAAAGCAGCTCTTTGCCTCCTCAAGGTTGATTGGAGATGGACAATAAATGCTGGCATAGCCAGTTATGCTCATATCCTATGAACATATTTTAAAAATACCTGGAAAATTTGGCCCATTGTGTCTCAAAATCAAATTTGTTTGATGACACTTTTGTGAAGAACCTGTAACATTGTGAAATTTTAAAGGCATTTAATACAGCATGTGACTGGTTGTTTTAATGGTAAAACAAATACATTTCATTTATTTATTTGGAGCCAAGCTATTGGTTACATACTGCCCATGAAATGTAGATCAATCTCAGTGATCACTCAATGATTTGCATATGATTCATAGAGACAATGCATAGAAATTTTTATCCTCACGGAAGGTATACTCCCATAAAATATTATCTATCATGTCAATTTGGGTAGGTCTGCATACAGTAATAAAGCTAAATAAAGACATTACATGACAATGACTTCATTTCCAATTTATTTTGACTCACTCTACTCTGATTTCATTGCCCCTTTACCAGCTCAACCTCTCACCTCTTTAAACTCTCATATTCATTTTTATAGGCTCATAAATTTGATACATCTTGTGGCTTTTTATTTGCAATGTCTGTACAACAGACAAAATCATCTCTGGCCACTTTGTCACAGCCTTCAACAACAATCCCCCACCATGCCTTTCCAATCCAACATGTCTGCCCCTCAAAAAAAAACTCTCATTCAAATTAATTACAATTACATTTGCTAACCATCAATGACAAAATCTTTAGCTCTCCATATGTCATGATACTTTTACAGATGCTGATTTCTTCAATAATTCCCCTCTCCACCTTTGTCCCAGCAAATCAAATCCTGTCCCCTGTCCTGACTGGTTTCCCAATGTGGCCTGTACAGCTGGCTCTATCAAGTTCAATGCTTGCAACATGTATGTGGGCACGCCTAGTTTAGCCAATCATTAAAAGATATGGTTGGATCTTAAATGCTATCAGGTCATAGTACCCTCTGCCAAATCTGCTCAATTATCATCCTGGAGAGCAAAGGTAAATCCTGATTTCATTTCTACAGTACCAATCACCTCTTCAAAACATTGTGTACTTTGCTTCATTCAAACAATCTGTGTGATAAGCTGATGAATTTGTTTATCACTAATATTGATATAATCAGGTTAGCTGCGTCTGCCACATTCCCTCTTCCTTTACTCACTAAATCAAGCTTCCCCAGATTTAACAATCAACAGCCGTAAATCTTCACAGTTCTTTAGTTTTTCTCCTATTTCCACTTTATGCCCTAATCAAAGTCATAGCTAACGTTGCCTGTGACTGTGTCCCTAGTGTGTAATCTGTTCACATCCTCCTCCAATGTTCTGCCGTCTTTGACATGGTTGACCACATCATCCTCCTCCAATGCTTCTGCTCTATTGTTTACTGGAGGGATGGCTTTCTCTCCTCCCCATTCACAATCAGAACAACCCTACACCCTTACCTCTCAACTCTGAAGGGATATATCTTGAGCTTTTTCCTTGTCTGCATGGCAATGTTAATGAAAGGTATTGGGTTAGCTTCCATAGGTGTTGGTGCCCAGTTCTATCTCTTCATCAGCTCTCATTCCCTCTCCACTATTTCCATGCTGAAAGACAATATGTCTGTTTTTTGGTGTTTGATGACCATTAAAGATCATAAATAGCACAATAACTTGCAAACAGAGGCAAAATATGCAGCTTTCTGGAAAATTGAAGAAATGGCTATATTTATAGGAATTAATAAACCACTCATAGTATAGTTACGAATGCACAAAACTGAGAAATATGAGTCGATTATACCAAGAAAAGTCAATTGCAAGAAATGTGCAATAATGCTTCTTAGTAAACAATACAAGTTTCGAAATGTTTGCTCATCTAATTCTAGATCATAGTTCTGAGGAAGGGTCACTCTATATGAAACACTAACTCTGATTTCTGTCATCAGATGCTGCCAGACCTGCTGAGTTTTTCCAGCAATTTCTGTTTTTGTTTCTAGATTATACCATTGTCATAAAACACAATTAAACAACAGGAGAGAAAATTCCAATTATATCCACAGGATACAGGCAGGTGGGAAAAGCTGTGGAAAATGTGGAGAGATACATCTCAGATGATAATACTACATTTCGACACTGAGCAGTTTCTACTTGTTAGCCTAATTGTATTATTTCAATCTGTTAATTAGACTGAATTTAATAATTACTTTGCACCAAAATAAAAATGCACAACGTTATAAACAATTTATGCAGTGTAAATTTGAATACAATAGCACAAATTCAACCCAAAAAAAACCCCTCAAATCTTGATGTGGTATTCTCAGGATTAAAAAAAATGTAATTCTGCTTGTTTATTAAATGCTATTCTTTGTTCATTTGTATGCAAACCTATGTGTATACAGCTGTGATATACAGATTGGAGTTCAAAATATGTCAGTCTTTAATTTATTAATAACTTTCTAACTATCTATTCATAATCTTGGTGTCATATTTGACTCTGAGGTAAGCTTCTGACCATATACCTAAACCATTATGGAAGCAGCCTGTTTCGACATCTATAGTATTGTCTGATTTTGCCTTGTCTCACCCATCAGCTGATGAAACACTCATTCACACTTTCTTAACCTCTCGTCTTGAGTATTGCAATGCACTCCAGGTGATTTCTCAAGTTCTACCCTCTCCTATCTGAAATTCTGATGCTTATGTCTTAACTCACCTTGTACTATTCCCGTAATAACATCCAAATATTTGCTAACCCACATTGGCTCCAAGTCAAATTGATTTTTAAAATTCCTATGCTTGTTTTTGAATACTTTGCTCTTCCCTACCCCTGTAATTCACTGCAGTCCTACATTTCCCAACATATCTGCATTCATCTAATTCTGAACATTTGAAGATCTTAGATTTTAATTGCGCTACCGTTGCTGGCAGTGTCATTGGTAACCTGAAGCCTTAAGCTTTGGGATTCTCATGCTACACACAGCTGCTTCTCTAACTGGGTGGGTTTCCATTATGTGCTTCGGTTTCCTTCCATGGTCAAAAGTTGAGCAAACTAGGTGGATGGGCCGTGCTAAACTGCCCATAGTGTTCACGGATATGTAGGTTAGGTGCATTAGCCATAGGAGTTGCAGGGTTACAGAGATAGGGTCTGGGTGGGATGCTGTTCGGAGGATTGGAGTGGACTTGTTGGGCCAAATGGCCTGTCTCCACGCTGTAGGGATTCTAAGGAATTCTCTTTCCTCCTTCAAATAAGCTCGTTAAACAAAGAGAAAACAGAGAACTATAGAGGCTGGAGACCTGAAATTAAAACAGAAATTGCTGACAAAATTCTGCAAGTCTGGCAGCATCTGTGAGAAGAAAGCAGAGTCAATATTTCGAGTCGGGTGACTGTTCATCAAAGTTGGAATCCATGCGAATCAAGGTGATAGCTCTGATGGTTGGAGTCATACCTGACACATAGGAAGATGGTTGTGATGTTTGGAGGTCAGTCATCTCAGCTCCAGGACATCTCTGCAGGAGTTCCTGAGGGTAGTGTCCTAGGCTCAACCATCTTCACTTGCTTCATCAAATGACTTTCGCTCCATCATAAGGTCAGAAATGGGGATGTTCGCTGATAATTGCACAATGTTCAGCACCATTCGCGAATCTTCAGATACTGAAGTACTCCATGTGCAGATACAACAAGATTTGGACAATATCCAAGCTTGAGCTGACAAATGGCTAGTAACATTCATGCCAAACAAATGCCAGGTCATAAGACCATAAGTCCATAAGACATTAAAGCAGAATTAGGCTATTCGGTCTATCAAGTCTGCTCTGCCACTCGACCATTTGTTTCAATCACATTCTTCTACCTTCTTCCCATAACCCCTTGATACCTTACAAATCAAGAACATATCTATCTTTGACCTATGTACACTCAATTACTTGGCCTCCAGAGCCTTCTTTGGCAATGAGTTCCACAGACTAATCACCCTGTGGCTGAAGAAGTTTCTTCTTTTCTCTGTTCTAAAAGGGTCGTTCCTTCAATCTGAAGCTGTGCCCTCGAGTCCTAGTCTTTCCTACCAGTGGAAACATCTTCTCCATGTCCACTCTATCCAGGCCTCTCAATATTGTGTAAGTTTCAATCAGATACCCCCTATCCTTCTAAACTCCACAAGACAGAGTAGATTCAGGGAGGATGTTTCTGATGGTGGGTATCTCCAGAACCAGGGGTCGCAGTTTGAGGATTCGGGGTAGAGTGTTTAGGACAGAGATGAGGAGACATTTCTTCACCCAAAGAGTGGTGAGCCTGTGGAATTTATTGCCATAGGATGTAGTTGATGCCAAAATATTGAATGTATTCAATAGGTGGTTAGATATAGCATTTCGGATGGGTGGGATCAGAGGTTAGGGGAGAAACAGGATTATTGAGTTGGACAAGCGGCCATGATTATGGTGAATGGCAGAGCAGGCTCAAAGGGCTGAATGGCTTCCTCCTGCTCCTATCTTCTATGTTTTTATGAGTATAGACCCAGAGTCCTCAACTGCTCCTCATATAACAAGCCCTTCATCGTGGGGATCATTCTTGTAAACTTCTTCTGTATCCCCTCCAACGCCATCACATCCTTTCTTAGATATGGGGCCCAAAACCGCTCACAATATTCTAAATGAGCTATGACCAGAGCCTTATGCACCTTCACCTGTACATCCCTGCTCTTGTATGCTTATCCTCTCCAAATGAATGCTAATATTGCATTTGCCTTCCTAACTACATGTTAACCTTAAGAGAATTCTAGGACTCCAAAGTTCATTTGTGCTTCAGACTTACAAAGCTTTGCCCCATTTAGAAAACAGCCTAGGCATCTATTCTTTCTACCAAAGTGTGTAACCTCACACTTTCCCACATAGTGTTCTACCTGTCACTTCTTTGCCCACTTTCTTAGCCTGTGCAAGTCCTTCTGCAGCCTCCCTGCTTCCTCAACACTACCTGTCCCTCCAATTATATTTGTGTCATCTGCAATCTTAGCAACAATACTTTGTCCAGATTGTTAATGTATAACATGAATAGTTGAGGTCCCAACATGGACCTCTGTGGAATTCCACTAGTCGCTGGCTGCCATCCCAAAAAAGACTCCCTTAAGACTCCAATAACCCTACTCTCTGCCTTCTGCCAGTCAGCCAATCCTCAATTTAGCCAGTACCTTGCCTCAACAGCATGGGCGCTTATCTTATTTAGTAGCCTCCCCTGTGGTATGTTCTCAAATGTCTTTTAAAAGAGCTACAGGCAATGACCATTTCCAATAAAAGACAGTTACTGACCAATGCTTCACATTCAAATTGAGTTACCATTACTGAATTCCCCACTATCAACATCCTGAAGGTCGCCATTGACCAGAAACTTAACTGGACTCACCATATGAATACAATGACCACAGAAGCAGAGGGTAGGAATATTACAGTGTGTAAGTCAACTTGTGACTCTCCAAAGTCTGTTCACTATCTAGAAGGCGCAAGTCAGGAGGGTGATGGAATACTTCCCGCTTGCCTGGATGGGTGCAGCTCCAACAACACTCAAGAAGCTTAACACCATCCAGGACAAAGCAGCCTGTTTGATTGTACCCTATTCAATATTCACTCCTTTCGCCAATGATGCACAAAGTCAGCAGTGTTCACCATCCTCAAAAGGTACTGCAGAAATTCATCAGAGATCCTTAGACAACACCTTCCAAACCCATGACCACTTCCATCGAGAAGGAAAAGGTGGGGAGCTACATGGGAACACTACCATCTCCTGATAATTCCCCTCTAAGCCCCTCACCATCCTGAGTTGCAACTATAACCACCGTTCCTTCAGTGTCACTGGGTCAAAATCATGGAACTCCTTTCCTAACAAGACTGTGGCTGCCCCTGCACCCCCCAAGGATTGCAGTGAATCAAGAAGACAGCTACCACGACCTTCTCCAGGGTAATTAGGGATGGATAATAATGCTCCTAACCAGTGATATCAACATTCTATGAACAAATAAAAGTGACTAACTCTGCTGGTGCATTCTGCAGCCTTACAAACATCTGTGTACGAAAAAAACCTCCTGTTCTTCATTACAAATCACTTACATTTAATCTTACAAGCCTGTCTTTTCATCATAAGTCGCTCAATCATTGGAAACGTTAACACAATATTTATTACACCCTCGAAAGAGCGAAAATGGCCGGACAATACATTGATGCTGAAAATGTGGATGCCTGGCCAAATCTAACAGCAGAAACTTATTATAATGTTTTCCCTCTGTTTCCTGCTGGTTGGCTAGTTATCAGGCAGGGAAACCAGCAACAAGAGGATGTAGCCAAGAATCTTTGGGGATACACCCTGGCAATTGGGGCCAAAGGCTGGGAGTGAAGGCCGAGATCAGAGCTTTGAAAAATGGGGATAGAAGACATCATGGTAAAGTACTTGTTGAGGTCAGTGATGGAGAGTTAGAGTGGAGTTCAGGAAGGGGGAAGCCAGTAATCAACAGAAGTGAGACTGAAGGCTTTCTTGAAAAGTCAAGGAAAGGGCTTTCATTTTTGTAGCCCGTCGGAGTATTGTAAAAGGCACTTGCTGGCAAGCCCTGCCTCCCTTTCGATGCTGGATTCCTTTAGCTCTGTGAGACCTGTGCAACAACTGTTAAATTAAAAACAGGCTCTCAAGTGCCCTGTATGAGCCTAATCTAAATGTGTTCATGATGTGCTCCACCTCACCTCAGTGGGACACTTTATCACCATGAAACCCAATGACAGAAAAAATGACAGCTGATGCACATGTGGCAGGTTGAGACCACATTCCTCGTTGTTACGTTTTTAACCCCTCACAACTGTATGCTGCACAATTTAGAATGGCTTTTAAAAAAAAAACTCATGGTACAGCATTAGTGCCCGTCCTTAGTTGTCCTTGAGAAGGTGGTGGTGAGCTACCTTCTTGAACCGCAGCAGACCACCTGCTGTGTGTTGATTCACAAGCCTTCAGGCAGGGAATTCCAGGATGTTGATCCGGCGACAATGAAGGAATGGTGATATATTTCCGAGTCAGGACAATGAGTGGCTTGGGTGTGTATACGCAGATGGTCGTGTTTCTATATATCTGCTGCCCTTGTCCTTCTAGGTGGAAGTGGTCATGGGTTTGGAAGGTGCTGTTTGAGGATCTTTGGTGAATTCCTGCAGCGCATCTTGTAGATAGTGCATACTGCTGCTACAGAGCGTCGGTGGTGGAGGGAGTGGATGCTTGTGGATGTAATGCCAATCATGTGGGCTGCTTTGTCCTGGATGATGTCAAACATCTTGAGTATTGTTGGAGCCGCACCTGTCTAGCCATGTGGGAGTAATTCCATCACACTCCTGACTTGTACCTTATAGATAGTGGACAGCCTTTGGGGAGTCAGGAGGTGACTTACTCACCACAATATTCCTAGCCTCTGACCTGCTCTTGTAGCCACTGTGTTTATGTGGTGAACCCAGTTGAGGTTCTGGTCAATGTTAATCCCAAGGATGTTGATAATGGGGGATTCAGCAATGGTAATGCCAAGGGGCAGTGATAATTGGAGAAGGTGTTAATGGCAGTGACCACCACCCAGAACTCCACAGGAGGACAAAGAGAACCACGGTGAGCATCAATAGAGTGTAATGACAGGGCTTGGGGGCAGGGAAGATATTGGAGCCAATATTGAATGTGGTGTGTCTCCACGTTGGGAGGGGTACTGGTTGTGGAATTGAGGTGTCTAGGTGGAGTGAGGTGAAAGAAGTCATGGAGATTCTGGGATGGCACCTGGTGACCAGGCTGTAGCCAGTGCTGATAGTACCTACTCTGAGCTGCATTCCCTGCCATCACTTGTCATTCACTGGTCGCTAACTGCGACTGGAAAGTGGCAGGGATAACAGCCAAGGTGACAATGACTAAAACAAAAGATACAATTCTGGCTCAAAGCAACTCATCACTTTTGCAACTTCCAAGGTTGCTGTGTGAGTTGGAGACAATTGCTCTATTATCTATGATGTAAATATTGCAATGGAATATACTGAACGCAATGATGTGTTTGATGTGGAATTGGGTTGGGAGGAGTTTGGAGCACCACTGACACTTCCATTTTGATGTAATGTGTTGGTCACTCAGGTGGCACAGTACCTTCACCAGTAGGTGCACATATGGAGGCTGAAGATCAATGAATGTTGGAGATGTGGATCTTGTTAACAGGTGCTGCTCATCTCTTCTGCAGGACATGCCCACGACTGATGTTTGCAGATCCATGAACCTGTTTTGCTCCTGTGTTCCCAACAAAGGCCATTTCCCCTGAGTTCTGCATCCAGCTGTTGGTGGGATGTTGGTTGCTGTGGCTACTTCCAAAGAAGGAACGGGCAACGCAGGAAGACCAGGACTTAGGGCAAGCCCAGGAACAGGAGCAGGCCATTACAGAAGATGAGGAGCATCCAGCTGAGAGAGAGCTTACAGCTGCAGGTCCGTTCAGGATACTTGATGTCCACCGGAGGATCAGAGTTTTTCACCCCTAATTCCGTTTTGTCAGGATGAGCAAGGAGCAATGTCGACACAAGGTCCACATGGACTGGTAACAGAATTATGACAGATACCAGAATGAGTCCTGAGGGCTGCTGGAGATCATCCTGTCTATGTGGCTGTGAAAGGTACAGCTTGTCTGAACTTCCAAGTGACTGGCTCCTTCCAGGCAGTGATGCGTGACCTGTGTGGGACCCTCAGTTGTACATGCACATACACATCAGGACCGTGACCATCACCAACTGTGCACAAGCTCATTGACTAATTTTATTTTCTAATGTCAAAGTCAGTGTTGCAGCCCAGCTAGTAGGATTCAGGAACATAGCTGGCTTCCCGAAGCTACAGGGTCCCACTGACTGTACACTCATGGCACAGAGAGGGCTGTGTCATAACACTGTGGAGCTCATCAACAGGAAGGGGTTCTTTTCCATCAATGTCTAGATTATCTGTGATCACCATTCCCATTTCCTGCATGTCACTACCCCGGCAGCTGTCATAACTCCTACACCCTGCAACATTCTCATTCACCTGATGTGTTTGAGGGTTCAGATGCCTTACAAGTTGTGGTTACTGTGGGACAAGGATAATCATTGGCTCATGACAGCATTACACAAGCCCCTGACTGACGGGAAGTTCACATAGCATACTGCCCATCCCAGCACCAGGGCTGTGGTAGAGCTGACAATTTCTGCTGCTGAAGATGTGTCTCAGCTAAATGGATGAATCTGGAGTTGGGGATCTCCAGTATAATTTGGTCAGAGTCTGCTGCATCATCCTATCATGCATCACTCTGCACAATTGGAGCAAGCAATGAAGTGATGTGATGAATGCTGATAAATTGGTGAAACTGGAGTATTTTCCTCGGATGAAGACAAGAACAAAGGAGGGAAGCTGTCATTGTCCATGACAGAACTGAGCTGTGTCACATGCTACAATCAGACCAGACAGGATCTGATTGACACTCAGTTCCAGTAGATGAGATTCGAGTGCAGTAACAATTGTGGATGTGGAGTAATCATTGGTCACAGTGCCAGCATTTGGTTAGCATTGTGGGGGCAAACTTCAAACTGTATTCATTTTGTCTGTGCTCACTTTGGCTGGCCGTAAATAATTTTTCATCCGCAGAATAGTCTGACTGCTTGCCTGTTTGCGATGATCCCCTCCTGGACAATGACAAGGTACAGATCTGGAGTGGACATTGAGAACAGAGTAGCAGTGAATCAGAGAGCGTAGCAAGACAGGCTGTAGCTATGGACAGGTAAACTGTATAGTCTGGTGTTTAAATGGTGAGTAAGGTAGGAGAATAGAGTTGTATGTATGAGGGAGTGCCAGGAACATTTTAAGCCATTTGAGCTGCGTGACTTTGTAACTGCTGTGTCATTACAAGCCCAACACGAATGCAGGTCATTGGTGGATATCTGGTGAGTGGCAAGTTTTTCTGGGAATGGCAGATGATAGAATAGAGTTAGAATCGTAGGGGTGGGATAAGTAGTTAATTAGGCAAGTTTTGTAAGTGTAGTGAGAAATCTTGTTAGACCTTGCAAAGAGAATTCCTCTATGAAACTCAACAAACCTGACACTTAGCCAAAATAATGCAAAATGCAGGCTCTAGTTCATGAGGATTTAATTGAGGCTGGAAGATTCATCTAGCTTTGGCTAAAGGAAGTAATCCCTAGGTACTCCTCCTTGTAGAATTCAATTCTGGTAATGGAAGTTACTAATCAGGAACAGGAAGAAAGAAAAAAGCGCTGTTTGAAGCAGAGCTTAGCTTTGGACTGGTTCCAGGAGCATAAAGTGTCTACTGAAGAGAGTAAAATATAAGCACGATGTGAGATTGTTAGCCCTGTTAAAGTCACATGGAGATCTTTTATACAGTCATAGAGTCATACAGCATGATAGCAGACCCTTCATTCCAACTAGCCATGCTGACCATCTTCTCAAACTAAACTAGCCCCACCTGCCTGATCTTGGCCCATATGTCTCCAGACCTTTCCAATTCATGAACTTATCCAGATGTCTTGTAAACATTGAAACTCGACCTGCATCCACCACTTTCTCTGGCAGTTCATTCCACATACGAACCACTCTCTGTGTAAAAAAGTTGTCCCTTCTGTCCTTTTAAAATCTTTCTCCTATCACCTTAAAAAATATGCCTCCCCCAGTTTTGATCTTCCCCGCCCTAGGGAAAAGATCTTTCTCATTCAGTTAATCTATGCTCCTCATTTCAAATCATGCAGAATATAAATCTCCCCACCCCCAGCCTCATCCTATTTCCAACCCTCCCTCTCATCCCGCCTCCTTGACCAGATACAACCTGTCCATCTTCTTCCCTACCTATCCACCCTACCCTTCTCGCGGACCAATCCCCACTACCCCTTACCTGCATCCAACCTATCACCACCCCGCATAACTTTCCCAGTCCCAGCTATCTTCTGACTTGCCTCCTTGACCCAACACAACCTGTCCATCTTCTCTCCCACCTCTCTGCCCTACCCATCCCACTGACCAATCCCCCTCACCCCCTACCTGCATTCACCTATCACCCTCCTACCTACCTTCTCCAGCCCCATCCCTCCTCTCTCTATTTCCCAGCTCCCTCTCCTCTCTCCATTTCTGAAGAAGGGTCCTGACCTGAAACGTCAACTTTCCTGCTCCTCTGGTGCTGCCTAGCCTGCTGTGTTCCTCCGGCTCCACACTGTGTTGCCTCTGACTCCAGCATCTGCAGTTCTTGCTATCTTCAGTATTTCCAGTCTATTTTAATATCTCAAACCCTGCATTCTTGGCAACCTCCTAGTAAATCTTTTCTGAACTCTCTCTAGAATAATAATATCCTTCCTATAACAGGGTGACTAGAACTGCACGAAGTACTCCAGAAGAGGCCTCATCAACATCCTGTATAACCTCAACATGACTTCCCAACTCCTATACTCAATGGTCTGAGTAATGGAGGCAAGCATGCTAAATGCCTTCTTAACCATCCTGTCTACCTGTGATGCAAATTTCAAAGAATTATGTACCTGAACCCCTATGTGCCTCTGTTCTACAACACTACCCAGGGCTCGACCACTAATTGTATAAGCTCTGCCCGTGTTTGTATTACTAAAATGCCATATCTCACATTTTCTGTACTTTCAATTATGTTATGTACAAATATAATGTCAGGCAACATTGCTTTCAGTTTGTTCCTTACACTGAAATTCTTAAAAACTTGGAATCCTGTTGTGTGATCTTTTTAGGCACTTGCTGGAATTCAAAGATCTTTTTAAATGTTATCAGTCTCCATGGAGATGGTAACAGCTTTTTGAAGCTGCAGGATACTGAAGAATGCATAGCCTGTGTTACTCCAGTCTGAGCTGTAATCAAAGCTCATGGCACAGATCTCTTGGCAAAGTCTCTCTTGTAAGGAATATGAACGTTGCAATTTTATGGGCAAAGAAGGCAGTCCTGCATCTGTATGCCAAGAGTGAGTTCAACATACAGTCAAGCATATAAAGGTTTATTAAAGGTTAAATGAATCAATGTACTCATGGGCAACATTGATATTAAACAAGATGTAGTTCCATATGATATGCACTAAGATCAACCCGCCAGGTGTCATTATGTTTCATTTCACAAACTCACATTATAATGTCCTTGCTTTTAAGTTTAGCTAAAAGGCCATTACATCACCTCCTACATGACCTTCACTCTTGTTTTTACATTATGCATTATTAACTTAATATACAAAGATAATAACGATAATAAGGTCCTAAGTAGGGGGTCTCAGGATAGAACATCAATTCCCTAACTATTTTCTTTTAAAAGAAATCAATAAGCAAATAGATGTATGCATAATAAGATGAGAACTATTCAAGGCTAACTCATATTACAAGGTTTCAAGTTTACCAATTCCTTGACAATCTACAGAAGTGTCTATTAGCTTTATTATGGGGTATTATAAAATTCCACATTACAAAATTAAAAACATTATTGGGGTTTTTTTGAATGTAAAATGAATTTCATTTAATTCTTTTCTCAAGCTTATTCTGAATGGGATCTGTAGTACAGACAGATGTCATGTTCTATAGTAGATTGTTAAAACTGTTGGCCAGGAATGGAGCACCCTGATACCCTCACACATGCTGGTAACAACTCCATGGACTGTTGATACACATCAATGAGTCTTCTTCCTGTAGGATGGGCTTCTGAGGCCTACATCTTGAGCAGAGCTAGTACATGGATTTGCCTGTCAGTAAATTATTTCTTGGGCCTCCCTCTCCACTCCCTCAGATTTCACTCAAAAATATAGTGTGAATGTGTATTGTTAGGCTGAAAGTGTGTTACAAGTTCTTTAAAGTCTAATCAAAATGAATACAAGAAGAAACGTGGGCTTTGAAATAAAGCAAATTTATTAGCTAAATCCAGTTTAGATATGTGCAAACTAATGAGTTAATCTATTAGCTTAAACCATTTTAGATATATTCAACAAACAAGTCTTACTGCCCACTGGGGTCTCCTGGCACTTGGAGCTCTATCTCAGATTCCAGGGTACTTATCTCATGAACCTCAGTCCAATGGTGAAAGTCCCACAAGTGGGGCAGAGTCCCTAATATTAATACTAGAGATAAAAGGTACTGCAGATGCTGGAGAATCCGAGATAACAAGCATGGGGCTGGATGAACACAGCAGGTTAAGCAGCATCATAGGAGCAGGAAAACTTCCCTAACTTGTTTTTCCTCTCACCCTAAGCCACACCCCCATCTCCTATCTACTAACATCATCCCGCCCCCTTGACCTGTCCGTCCTCCCCGGACTGACCTATCTCCTCCCTACCCCCCCACCTACACTCACCTTTACTGGCTCCATCCCCGCCTCTTCGACTTGTCTGCCTCCTCTCCACCTATCCTCTCCTCTATCCATCCTCTATCCACCTCCCCCTCTCTCCCTATTTATTTCAGAACCCTCTTCCCCTCCCCCATTTCTGATGAAGGGTTTAGGCCCGAAACGTCAAGTTTTCCTGCTCCTATGATGCTGCTTGACCTGCTGTGTTCATCCAGCCCCATGCTTGTTATCCCTAATATTAATACTATTCTGGATATGTCCAGTATCACATTTCTGTACTTCCAGTGTTTTTCAAAACATTCCATTGTGAAGGAAATGAATTGAAAACATCTCCCAGTGGCTCTGTGTTAACTACATAAATTTTGGTTCCCAAAGACAATCAAGATTATGCACTTACCTCCCAGCCAAAATGGGTTTATTTTTTACACCAGGTTTGTTTTTCATGTACTTTTCCTGTGTAATTGCTCATTGTCATGTCCATTTAACCGTTAACCATTAATCCTAAATGGTCTGGTTTGAAGATATACTATTTGAGCCTAACACTATAGAATTGTTTTGTACATATGCCCCTACCTCACTCTTTATCCCAAAAGAGATCACGAAGACTGAGCTCATGCTTGCATTTGATGGAATGATACACAGTGATTCTTCAGGAGGATTCTCCTTAAAAGAATGAAGTTAGGAGAAGTGTCAAGGGTTACCATGGTTACTTATGTAACCTATTGTTCTGCCTCTGCTTCTCTTTACATTGTCCCCGAGGAACATTTGATACACTCCTTCCTATCTCTTTACAAGCAGCAACAATCCTAAATGCTGCTTTCAACAATTTCATTGTTATTGTGCCTAACATTTCCACCATGGGGTAGTCCAGACAATTTCTTTCCTGTCAATTCATTCCCCAACATTCTGCACCAGTGGATCAGCTCTCACCATCCCTCTTCCTATGTTGGTTCAGAATGTGCATTCATTTGTGAGCAATGTTGTCAGCATCGACGAGTTTATTAAAGATGATTGCAGCAACATCGTGACTTCAACTGAAACCTGACAGAGGGCACCTCCCTCTTAGTGAAACCTTTCTGTCTGACCGCACCTTTTACCATTTTTAACAGCCATGCCGTTATAGTGGCAGTGAGGTTCTTATCACCAAACCACACTATGGTCTGCCCGGGCCTCTCTGGAAATTTCTGCTCCTTTGGGCATCTCACCTTGTCCCATCTCTCATTTAAAATCCTCCACTCTTGACCATGAACCAGAACCTTTTCTCACAGAGAAACTGTCATTGCTTTCCTCTCTTAAACATTGCTTTCCTTCCTGCTCTTTGTCTTCTGAGTACATTCCTTCCTATCCTCTCTGACTGTCTCCTGCCATATAAAATCCCTATCCCATGTTAAAGTCATGACCTGATGTTGCTACCTCACTGGCCTCATTAAACTCAAGTTAATCACAAACGAAGCTTCATGTGATCACTTCCATTTAGTATTTTCCTATTTCCCTGCCACTCCAAAGTTTTTGCGTTTGCCTTGGGAATATTTCTTTCTGAGTGAAATTACAACTGCACTTTATAGCCCCCAACTGGCTCTGCCTTGATATTCCACTCATCACATTATCTCTGCAGCTTCTGACCTTCTCAACCACACCCTCACCTACAAACTGGATATCCTAGACACCATTATAACCCTTACTCCCTTTCACCTTGGTCATTTTCCTGGGATGGTTTCCATCTCTGCTGCCTTAAGTCCAAGGGATGCAGACCTGAATGGATGTTGCAGATAATTGATTGAGTTGTTTATCATATAAGAAGTCCAGTGAGGTCTTCCTTGACTGTGGGAGCATTTGCCAACACATTTCCAGATATTGAGACAAGATTTTGGCTACTGAGACATGAAAGGCCTACTATTGAGAATTGTTGCTCATTACCATCCAGATTAATACTGATACTCACCTCATTAATATAAAGGTTCATATTCTACCATGCACCAGATAGAAACTAGGTGCTGAGAATCCCCAGTGTGAAAGTCAGAGCTGGTATCCAGCAACTCCAGCTTGCCACTTCCTCCTCGATTCTGCCACTTGGCACCAACACTGCAGGGCATGTTCCAGGGCTAAAGACACTTACAACCCATGACCATTGACACTGGAATCCACCACAGGCCAGCCTCTCTGCACCACCATGGCACATCTCCCATCCACTTCTGTGCTGTAGAGTTGCACTCTAGGATGCACCAGCAACTATCATTATAATACTGCTGCCCAGTGCAGTTTACATGAAGGGTCAAGCAACCAGACCACAGATTGGACCAGGGTCATCTCCAGATAAAGGGGGCGCCATAGAGGTGGAGTAGGCCATTAATGGAATGCATTTGGGATGAAAGTGCAAGAAAACAGGTTCGGTCTCGCAGAGAGAAATGTTCCATGAAGCTTGATGAAAATGGCAGAACAGAATACAAAAATATCATAAGATTCAGTCCACCTTCCTTTCTTATCTATAAACTGTCTTCTCCATCTCCCTTCCCCGTCTCCTCCCCCATCACCTCCAATAAGCAGAACGAGTTCCTGAACTTCTAAGAATGAGACACTCCATTCAATAATCTTTACTGCATCCCTGCCTTTCCGTAGAACATTCAATAAAACTTTGCCTCGAGTATTATCCCATCCCAGCCCAGAACACATATCTTTCTGAAGAATCTATCTACCTCTCTCATACTCTGTTTGAACTTATCTTGTCCCTGAGTCTCAATACCCATCTTGCAATGGACAGCTGGTAGCTTCTAAATGGTAGACAGCTCTTGTGGAGTGTAATGTGTATCCTACCCCTGGTGTCTATAAACCACGTGGAGGTCTGACACTAGACAGTTAAGTGCCTGACAGGCAGTTAATTTTTCAGGCCTCTGCAACAAAAGCGATGCATGTTTCCCACTGATCCCCTGACTAGTGGGCCATTCACTTAAATTCTAGCCAATGTTTCAGGTTTGAGATTTCAGGTCATGGGCATCTCAAGGCCTGTTGTGTATTTCTAGCATTTTCTGTTTTAATTTCAGGTTTCCAGAATCTGCAACAGTTTGCTTAAATATTGGAAACACTGGAATCATTATCTTTGGACCCTGTCACAATATCGATTCCCCAACTACTGACTATATCCATCTTTGTGGAAACTACCCGGAGGTTTAAATGGATCGTAAGCAACATTGGCACATTGAAATAAGGTTCTGACCACCTCTAATACATCACACAACTTTGTCCATACTTTTGTTCACGTATTTGACTACTGAAATCTCAGCCATGCCTTTATTACATTCAGACTTGGGCATTCCAATGCACTCCTGGCTAACCTCTTAAGTCTATGCTCATAAACCTGATTTAATTAAAACTCTGCTTCCTGGACCTAACTCATTCCAAGTTGCATTCACCTATCACTTCTGTCCTACTTGTTTCCCATTTTAACAACACCTTGATTTCAAAATTCTAATCCTGGTTCAAACCCACCCAGGACGTCTTCATTCTGCATTCCTGATCAGACCTACAACCTTTTGATATATCTATTCTTCTCAATTTCAAACTTTTAAGCATCCCTGATTTTAAGTGGTCCACATTGGTAGATATGCCTTAAACTGCATTTGGAATGTTGACAGTGGGGCTGCAGTGATGGTAACACAATTGAATGCCGTGGGATGGCGGTTAGATTTTCTCTTTTTGGAGATGGTTATTGCCTGGAATTTGTGTGGTGTGAATGGCACATGCCACTTTCAGCCCAAACCTGGATATTGTGCAGATCCTGTTGCATTTGAACATGGACTGCTTCAGTTTCTGAGGAGTACTGAATGGTGCTGAATTTTGTGCAATCATCAGCAAGCATCCCTATTTCTGACTTTGTGATGGAGGGAAGGTTATTGATGAAGCAGCTGAAATGGTTGGGCCTAGGATACTACCTTGTGGAATATCCTGTAGGGATGTCCTGGAGCCGAGATGACTGACCTTTAACTATCACATTGTCAGGATTATGTCTCCTGCATTCAGGGTAAACCAACTTCGGATTTTGTTCTTAAAACAAACATCATTTTTTTATTTTGAGGAACAGGCTGAATGGGCTAATTGGCCTGCTCCCATTTTTAAGTTCTCGTTGATTATTTTAGGTGGCCACCAGGGACACTTCTACAGCACTTAAACCAAAGTGGTGGTGGGCATGTTTACAAAACCATTCAGATGTAGGAGAGCTCCCCTTTGAATTTGACACTCTTAATGTTGGCAGAGATTAGAACGTACTTCACCATGAGGTTTGTGAAGTTTATTAAATTATTTTATATTTTAGTTCACAATTTTGTGAAATTGTAGTGAGATCGGTTTTAGATTACTAGACTACATAAACATAACTGCACATTTTTTTTTTGTCTGATTTAGCCCTGACCACTGGAATTATAACAGAAACAAACTCATCATGTGGACTTTTTGAACACTTAAATTATGCAGGTTTGTGATAGCAAACCAGCTGGTTCCCATATTGCTTTGAAATGCTGAAGTAAGGTGTGTTAGCCACATGTAGTTCAAACATTACAGTTAACGAATGCACAAACAGCACAAGAACTAAAGAGGAAAGAATGAAAATTGCATCTGCCAGGCAGCACTAAATTTAGCTTTTCTAAATTCAAAACTCACAATTCTAATTACTAGTTTTTTCTGGGATCATTTAATTTAGTGTGAGGAAAATGCAGTCCCAAAGATTGATTGTAGTAAATCACATGCTATTACAGTATTTTATGAAGGTCTTGTATATAAAATACCAGCTGTTAAAACACACACTATGAGAATGGCTTTTGACATTAAAGGTACAGTTACAAATTGTTGAAAAAATGTGTAAATACTTCTTTACATTTCTTCCAGGTTTATTAAAGCTTTAGCATTTTCAATGAATGCCTCGTAAAATTGGTATCGTAGGCAGGGAAATTATTGAAATAAAAGCAGAAATTGCAAGAGAAACTCAGCTGGTCTGTAGAACCAAAGCAAAGTCAACGTTTTTCAATCAGAACTCATCAGAGTCATCAGGTTCGAAATAATACCTCAGCTTTGTTTCCACAGACCAGCTGAGTTTCTCCAGCAATTTATTTTTTCAGATCTCCAGCATGTGCAGTTCTTTGTTTAAATTATTGAAGTGGTTGCCTTCTATTGCATGTAATAATATGTAATTGCAATGGTTGACAAATATTTGTAACTGAATTGTATGTAACAGGTGGTATCTAGTGGCTACGCAGACTCTAAACTGTCTGACTGGTATAATCCTATGGACAAATTCCAACTAAATGACTCCAGGATGGCATACGTAGTAACATTCCAGAAGTGTGAAGCTGTCTGTGAGTAGAAGACAGTTGAAAAGAAACAGATGTAAACGTCCACACATTTTAAATTACATAATATAAAGAAGTTAACTTTCTGAAAACTTTTGCATGAATCTGTAATAAATTAAACCAGAATGGAGAATTTTCAAAAACGATGATGCAGTGCAGATTACAGAAATCTTTCTCCATAAGGCTGGTGTTTCAAAATGCAAAATATGTTCTCGAACTCTGTTGCAACTAGCAAGGTATTAAGCATAGGGTATTCAATGTTCTGAATAGTTTGAATTTTATGACCCCACATTTCAGTCATTCAGTCTCCATCTCAGTTACCTTGGAGTGATTTATAGCTGCTTTTTCACGCTGTTAATAAAGCAACGAGCAGCTAAAAATGGTTGTGAAGTAGTATCTCGATAGGTGCCAAGCACTCTTTGAGAAAACTGGTATGTGGTTTTATGGACAGAACGGTATGTGGTTTTATGAATTCATGGTTTACGTGATCCCAGACTCCTTAGTGGTACATTCATTTTCAGCTAGTTGGCGAATCTGACACCACTGATACTGTACATTTGCTGATTTCCTGGACAAAACTAAATGCTGCTCATCGCTAAATTGTTGTCACGTACTTGAGGTGTTATGACAAGCAGCAGTTTGCAGAGTTCCTTCAGTTCAAATGCTTCACTTTGCTTGAAACAAAAAATGGTTTTCCTGTCTTCCTAAATCTTTTCTGCTTTTCTGAGCAGCGAGAAGACATCGCCCCTTTAAATGTCTTACATACACATTTTCTTCAAGAAACCATCTGTCACCCAGCACACTATTCAAAGATCCTATGTCATGAATAAATAGCATCACAGACTACCATGGCTGTGATTCAAGCATTACAGAAAAAAAACATTTTATGGCACCAAGTATATTTTCAGGCCCAGAATACATGCCAAACTTTTCTATATTATGAATGGGTTGTGTGCACTCATTATGTGCTGTGAGTGCATCAACTGCCATTTAGTTGAAGGCAACATAAGAGATGTCCAACATCTATTGCTGAAACAGATGTTTACACTTTAAAAAGATAGGCTGCTCTAGGTAAAGCCAATGATGGACTGACTGCAATCTAGAACAGGCAGTTTGCATTCACCTACATCTCCTCAATGACTCTGCTGGAGACTGTCACCAAAAAGACATGTTTATCTGAATGCAGACACAGGAGGTGCAGGAATGCTGTCTCTGGCTACACTAGAGAACCTGTTATTCTCGTCTCTCATGTTTGATTGCCTCCCCTTCTCCTTTTCTCCCTCCACCAGACTTTTCTTGAGGGCCACTGGCAGTGATATAAAACATAAATGCTCTTTGCCTGTGAGCTGCCTCTGGTTGTTTCGCAGTCACACAACATTTGGTGCTGTATAAAAATGGCAATAATGACCCTTTCTTCTGGTTTCATTGGGCTGGATCTTACATTTGGTTTTTGGTAAATTGTCAGTTTCACAGCAGGGTTCTCTCTGCAAATCCTTGCAAGTTTTCTCACTGCAGTTTACCAAACTCATTAAATGTCCATCCTGCCTGAAAGGCACCTTATCGTTGCATGATTCTTGACCTATTCTACAACCTACATTCCCGGAGCTACTCCCCAGATTTCTCCCAAAAAATGAGCGCCTACCTCTGTGCACCTGACTTGGCACAGCAGGCACAGATCCACACTGCTGTCGGCGTACGGCTGGTATGGTTGATACTCCCTTGCGCATCGTTCTCTCACAATAGTCACTGCTTAGCCACTAGGTCACACATTTTATTCTACTTGAGCTACATCCTGTCTAGTCAACCTCTCTCAAGTCACTGCTATGCTGTCCCAATGCCCACTGGAGATCTGCAAATTGTCACAGTCCAGTCAGGGAACATCACATACAAGAAAGCAATCAGACAATTTCAAAGATGAGCTTTTAAATAACGTCAACAAAAATGAACATGGACAAAATAAATAGAGGCTCCAGTTTGCCCCCACAATGCAAAACAAATGTTGTCATGATGACCAATGACTATTTCACATGACATGATTGGCTTCTTCGCCCAGTTCTTATTTACTGGAACGGGGTCTTGTCTGAGTTGATACAACTCCAAATGTCCTCCTCATTTTCAAAAGGCTGCTCCCATTCTCCCAGTTCCTCAGCATCTATCATGTTGCCTGCTCCAATTGTGCAGAGCAGAGCAGGTTAGGATGATGCAACACTCTCTGTCTGGATTATGCTGGAGGGCCCTCTGAAACCAGCAGCAGAACAGCCTTTTCAGCAGCATTTTAATCTGCTTCAGCACAGCCCTGGTTGAACAATGGGCAGCACTGTATCTGAGTTTCGCATCAGTCAGGGGTTGGGTAATGCTGCCATGAGCCATGGCCACGGTATGTCACTCTTGTCCCCCAGTAACCAGCCTGGTAAGGTTTCAGGGCCCTCAAAAGCTCCAGGCACATGAGACATGAGGGTGCTCCAGAATGTAGGAGTCATGGCAACTGCTAGAGTAATGGGTACACATCTTGAGGAAGTGGTAAAATGGAATGGAAACTCATTCTGTTGATGAATTCTGCAGCTTTTTAATGTGACCCTCTCAGTGCGACATGCATACTGTTGATAGCCCCCTGCACCGGGGGAAGCCAGCTAGGTTTTTGAATCCTGGGTGTTCTGAGGAAGGGTCACCAGAGCCGAAACATTAACTCTGTTTTTCCTTCACAGATGCTGCCAGACCTGCTGAGCTTTTCCAGCAGCTTTGTTTTTGTTCTGAATCCTACTGTTCTGGCTGCAGCTCATCATGGAGAAATGAAATAAACTGGTGTGATCTGGCACAGGTCACTGTTCTGATGTATTTGTGGGAGTATGACTGAGCAATCCTACACCATCGCTCCCTGGAAGGAGCCAGTTACATAGAAGTTCAAAGAGGCTGTCACCTTCACAGCCACTGGGAGAGGATTTCCTCCCACCCCTGCAGTCCTTAGTACCTGGCATAGTTCTTTTATAGTGCCCTGGGACTTATGGAGCCTGCCTTGACACTGCTGGCACTCGAATGAAGGAGATAGAGTTGGGGTGAAAAGCTCTGATCTTCCTGTGGACCCCAAGTGTCATAAGAAGCACTGCCACTGTGAGCTCTGCCTATACTGGGTGCTCATGGGCTAGTCATTGGCACTGTTCCTCCTGTATCCACCTTTATCCTCTTAGGAAGTCAGGCACAGCAATCAATATCCCAACAGTGGCTGTGTGCATGACCTTTGCTGGAAATGACCTATGTTTGGAATATGGGGAGAAACAGATTCTTGGAGAGAACGTATAGTTCTCATACCCTGCGGATGAGGCATGCACATTTGTCCAAACTGTGAGACATGCTTCTCCCTGATAACAAAGACCATATCTCCACCAATTGTTCAGCATTAGCCTCAGCATGAACATCAACTGAAGGTGCTGTGTTGGCCGAATGACCGTGTGTAAATACCACATGTTTTTTTCTATGTTTCTGTTTGTGAACTGGAAATGGAAAATTATAACGAGTGTGGAAGGGATTGATGTACTTTTTGAAAGCAGTTTACCATGACACATTGTAACTGGTGTTTACACTGCTGCTCTGTTCAACCAGAGGGGAAGTCTTTATGGGACCAGGGGTGTATACAAATTGAGATTTGCCTGGCAACAAATAGCTGATTTGTTTGTGGAGTTGTGACCAATTGTCAATGACAAAAGCTTTTAGTCTGCCAACAAATTTGTGATTGGCTCCCAGGTAACTGTTAAGCTTGTGGGAGTGAATGATACTGCCAGAAGTCTTTGGACTTCTGGAAGGGAAGGCAGTGTTTCTGTAAAGTAGAAAATTCATGAAGACTGAAGAAATCCATTTTTTCCTCCCTCACCAGCTGCTGTAAGCTGTTGCTTTTAACCAGTTATTCAGAGACATTATAACTTGTGTAATAATCATTCTGAACCTCTTGCAGGGAAGTGAAATATACTTGAAGAAAAATAGATTGAAAATCAGCAAGTCCTGACAAACAAAATGAATCATTTCAGAAAATCCAGTGGATAAGGCCATTGAACTGTCTTCTCATTTTCTTTTCCCTCCACCTGTAACACCAATGGTTTTTGTCTGGCTGTAACTGTCTGTCCATGTGCAGGGGAGGTTTGAAAGGGGGTTAGTTTTATCACTGTTACAATTAATGGGATAATATGTTAAAAGTTCATAGTTGTTTATCTGAAGCTGAAATCTATTTATTTTGTTAATTGTAAATCTTTTTAAGTAGACAAATCTGGACTGTGGTTTTTGTTCACCTAGGTCTAAACAGACAGGTATTCTGGCAAACTTTATGTATGTTGATAAAGTCTTTAACTTCCATGATA
Source organism: Ginglymostoma cirratum (assembly GCA_024137785.1). Classification (NCBI taxonomy): domain Eukaryota; kingdom Metazoa; phylum Chordata; class Chondrichthyes; order Orectolobiformes; family Ginglymostomatidae; genus Ginglymostoma; species Ginglymostoma cirratum. The sequence goes on along the minus strand of JAHRHZ010000268.1, from coordinate 33,924,615 downwards.
ACTTGCAGACCGGCGGGGCTTGATTTCTGACCTGCTACCTGGGTGAGGCTCCAACATATACCATCATTATTAAAGCATCTACTCTAATCCAAACCCTTCCCACTGATCCACATCAACCAAGAAACATATCATGGCGTTCAATAAGTTCAATCGTAACGTTTACAAGACAGACGATGAAGCAATTGATTCTGCCTCACTCTTGCAAGTTTCACAAGTAATGGGTAGTTTGCGGCCCACATTCATTTATTTTGAAGTCAGAGTCAACGGTAGCAATGTGGAGCAAAATAAGGCTAAAGTATTAACAGGGCCCAAACATAACAAAATAATGCTCTGCCTATAAAATTATAGGCCACTTTCAGGAGATGTGGAGAGGTTGGTCACAGTTTCAGAGCACCAAAAAGTCAAATGATTGCTCATACAAAGATGCTAATGAGATAGAAACCCAAGGGTTTCAGAAGATTTCCAATGCATTCCTGAGTGAAATTGGTGATATGACCAACCCAAGTATGACAGAAACAAAAACAGGAATTACTGAAGAAACTCAGCAGGTCTGGTAGCATCTGAGGGGAAGAAACAGAGTTAACATTCTCAGTCTAGTGACCCTTCTTCAGAGCAACTAAACTTGCTGAGTCTCTCCAGCAATGTCTGTTTTTGTTTCAGATTTTCGGCATACACAAAGATTATGAATAAGAGCTGAGTCCAAAAAAAAGTTGAGTTAATATCTATACAGTTCAGTCTCTGGATCATTTGTAAAGAGCAGATAATGGAGCATTGATAGTTGAACAATTAATTTCAGGATTCTTGACTTTGCAGGTTGATTGAAATCTTTTTATTTTGGTTCCATTCAGCAGTGGCTATCTGGCAGCACTCATAGTCAAACAGAATATTTTTCCTTTCTATCTGCAGAGCAGAAATATTTAAAGGCTGTTCTGAAACTGTGACTTTGATAGCACACTAGTTCACATGCTAGGATGTTAGGCCACTAACACACACAGTTGAGGATTGGAGTCAGTGCATATCACTGATCCCCACTTCTTTCCCCATTAGACCGTCTGAATGAATGTGAACAGACCTATTTATGTTTGATGGACAATCTTACATTATTGTTTAGAGACAAAAAAAACTGCAGATGCTGGAATCCAAGGTAGACGAACAGGAGACACGAAGAACACAGCAAGTCAGGCAGCATCTGGAGGAGAGGAGAAGTCAACATTTTGGGTATAACCCTTCTTCCTTTGTCTTCCTTACTTTATTGTTATTGAGTTGTTATCTTGCTAGATTGCAGTGAGAAATTTATATACCACTGCCACAGGGCAGTTGCCAGGGTCTTGCATGAAATATTCACTCCTCATGAGATCCCTAATATGGTCATGTTGGACAATGGACCATAGTTTGCCGATATTTATTTCAGTCAGTGTGCAGCCAGTTCTAAACATGTAATGAGATTTCTGAGAGATCCACATTGAAGTGGGGAAACTGAGCATGAGAAAAATGCTGTCTTTTGTACAGCTTTGTTAATCTACCAGTCCACTCCATTTCAGTGTGGCTTATTGCCATCAGAATTACCAATAGAGAGAAAATTGACGACTCAACTCCCCATTCTTCTTCAGAGGTTGACACCAAATTTAAGTTCATGGGACCAAACAAAATTTGTAAAAAAATAGTCTTATCAGGAGCAATGGGTTACTCAAAGTAATAGACTGCACTGTGCACGAAAGTGCCACAAGTGGACTAAGGACAACAGCTATGGATAAGGAACCTTAAAAGGATTGGTATGGTTTTTCATGGATTAGTGAATCAGCAGCAGTCGTATCTTGCCTGTTTAGCTAAGGAATATGAAAGAGGAAACATGGGGATCTTGTCTCATTTTGAACAATCATCGACTTACGAATCTTCTAAGACTGAGGAAAATAGACTCTGGAGGAATTGTTATCATTAAGGCTGCCTGGAATGGTAAAGTCAGAGAGATGGCAGAGATGGAGGATTAGTAAATGTAATTATATCTGTATCTATCTATATATATGTGTGTAGGTATAAAATATATATAATATATACAAACACCTGAATGTACAAACGCTTACTATGAGATAAAGAATATATCTCATTAAGACAAGTGTCTTTTTCTTCTTAAAATGTGTTAGTAATTTTTCCTCTACCACTTTAAATCAAGTAGGATCTTAGACCTAGTCAAGGAGCAAGGAATGGGTACAGCATCTTTCCACCCACAAATACTACAGCTATGTAGTACCCAAAGGTCCCTGGGGAAAAAAAAGAGATCATTCTTAGTTTAAAATTATGTCCAATTAATACTAACTGTCAGCATTATACTGCCTCTCAGAATTCAAAATTTGATTGACAGCAGCATAGCACACAAAATTACAATAACATTTTTGCCAACTTACTGCACTTTTACTGACTGAATTTAAATTTACAATCTACATTATATTTAGCTAATTAAAATGAAAATTAAGGAACACCAAAATAAAGAACAGGATACAACATAAAAAGCAATCAACTTCTTTTTTCTCTTTTAGTTGAATTTCTTTCCTAAGCAGTTGGTGGGGGGGAGGGGCATTGGCATTCATGGGAATGCGGTACTAGGTCTTGGCTTACCATGGCTTACACCCTAATTCAGGTTCAAGTCCGGTCTGGCAGGAAATGCCACACAGTGTTTCTTTTTTACTTTGGAAGACAGACAGGCAGGATTTAGGGACTCAGCAGCCTATTAAATCATCCAGTCATCAGGGATTTTCAGAGATTACTCTGAAAGAACACACAACTGAGGCAGACTTTCCCACAGATTGTTCAATTACTCCATGTGTACTGCATAATCCATTCAGTCAGCAATGCAGGCACTTTGTAAAATAAAAAAGTGACACACAGTTTTTAATAACTAAGTGACTTTAATTATCCTGGGAAAGTAACAGTTGCCTTGGGCTGTACGGCACATATTCATAATTAACGTTACAAAGAGGTATTGTGAAAAGATAAACCATGTTCATTACTATTAGACTCGATTTTCCTCACTTTAATGTGCTACAGTTGAAAACGGCAGTTTAAATGCTTTGTAATGCAATCTAATCTGCCAGCAGCCAATCAGCTGATTTCCAAAGAAAGAATATTACCAGCAACAACTGTGCAATATTTTAACTCTCACAAATTGCATTAACTGTATTTAGATATATAATGTGAGTACATATTTGAAGCGTTATCAGACTAGCTGTCACGGATTATTTCAACAGAAAGGATCTCTTCAGATAAGCTTTAGCAGTCTGGAGAGTTTGTGGAAGCTGCACTAATTGTCCTCCATAGGCACTAATTGTCCTCCATATGCATCGGTTTGGAGTCATCTGGGTTTTATTAAAATGATCAATTAATACTTAAATATAAAAAAAAACTATTTCCAGAATAGTGAATTGGTATGAGCTTGGTGCTCTCCTTGATGTGCTATAATTACCCTCCTTGGGAGAAGAAGACCGGGAAGTAGAAGTCTGTTTAAAGTCATACCTTGATGACATGCCTAGTGATCAACTTTCTGCTGAAGATTCAGTATTCAGAAACTTGATCCCACAGGCCTGCACACCAAAGCATTGTTGATAATAGACTAACCGACCTATCTTACTAATGTAATTTGTAGTTATAGATCTGCCACCAGCCATGGGGTTCTTCCTGTTCACTTTCAGATAACTATGCAAGCCAATGCCATATTAGGATGATTCTGGTGGAACATGCAACAGGAAGCTCAAGGGTCTGCAATGGTAAGCTAAATGGTCTCAGCTTCTTAGACTCTGCCCTTCTTTTATACATAAGGGACTCCAAATCTCGGATCTATGAATTGATTCCTTATTAATCAGGGAAGTGGATTGTCTCAACAAAGATAGAATGCTTGCTCTACATTAGAACAAAACAATCCCAGTGCAAAGTGATTTCTCATTAGCTCATTTTAAGAGGATATTAAACATAATGATAAAGGACAGGCATGTATACCAGACACCAGGACTTGAAACAGGGCTTTATATCAGCATCTAAAAACAAAAGCGCAGGGATCTAAGGTGATTGCTGTACCCTGCTTGGGGTAGGGGCTGCTGTGCTTGAGTTGGGGGTAGGGCAGGCCAGAGGCCTGGGCCAAAAGTCAGACTCAAGTTGGTTGTTTGTGTTCCTGCCCCTGCCAGACCAAAAGCATCACTACTTCAGTTTCCAGCAGTATTGGTGGAGGCTGGATTCCTTTGCTGAGGAAGAACACAGGCTGTGGGTCAGTCTTATGGGAAGCATTTACAATGTTATTAGTTGGTCATAAGTGGGCAACAATACACATTGTTTAACTGCTGACATCATTGTGTGGCTTTGTTAATACACAAACAAACAGTACAGGCAATGAAATATGTGCTTTGAAGATGACTAAAATAACAGTGAAACAATTTAAGTCTAAGCATTAAATAATAAATGTACAGATATTATACAAATTTATGATTTTGTGTTTGAGTATTTTGATTCATTGGCTACTCTATGGAAATAGTGAGTGTATCAACACATTTAGACATGCATATGTTAGAGTAGGTGTTTCATAATAATACCCAGAAGCACAGAACTTGGCTCTGATTCTCTTCCTTGACCCAAGCAAAGGAAAGCCATTGGCAGCACTCCATGACTGCACAGTCTGAGCTCAATTAAATCTGCAACTAAACCAGACAGGGGAAAAACTTCTGACATGATGAATACTTCATGTGAGGGATTTTATAATATGTTGCCATATGCCAGATAACATGATGATAAATTATATTAGGAGAAATCATTATTGCTTAATCTGCATAACCCTCAACTTACACAACCCTTTACTTATCTCAGTATGAGTTGAAGGAAAAGGGCGAGTGAGTGCCACAGTTGACAAATTGGATTTGATGTCCACAGGACACACAACTGAAGGTTATGACATGTCTTGAATCAGGAGCTTAGGATCTTCAACTGATTGAGCTGAAATGTCGCTTGAGCTGTGCTTTGATCATCCACAGGATTGACAAAGAAGAGTTTCGCTTTTCAAGGGCAAAGAAGTTACATCTATTTTGTGTAAAGTTTTATTAGTAGTTGAATGACATAGGGTAAAATCCTGTATTAAAATGCATGATAGAGATAGCTGCTTGATAGAAGCTGTGAAAAATTAAACTTGTTAAATTGACCAAACCAAATCTCTGATGGCCCTGGGATGTATAGCAATGATGTTCCCTTTCTTGTTTGCTGTTAGCAAACATTTTATTGCTTGACTGATCTGCCTGAACTGAGATCATCTAAAAGTAATAAGGCAAAGAGTTTAGCTGCAGTTGCATTGGTTACATACTGTAATGTTCCTGTAATATGCTATAATAAGCAGAAGCAAATTACAATTAATTTACAATCTAAGAACAAATTTTAACCCATCATGTAATTCATGTAACTCACTTAAAATTGTACGAACTCTTATGAAAAGTGTTTGCTTATATTTGATGCACAGTTAAGAGTCTGATGTACAAAACAGTGCATGATCCATGTTTGTGGCACATAAATTGTACAATTTCTATGGAAACCTAGGCAATTGGCACCAACTAAAAAATGTAAATATGAGTTCATATTAGACATGCCAAGAATGAAGTATTATGGTTCAAGTGTAAGTTTAATTGTAAGGTCTTATTAGAAGACAGGCCAGCACACTGCCTGGATTATTAATATGTCAGAAATTTTTGTCCTTGAAAGTATGTTATGAATGTTTTCATGGTCGTTTTTGTACTGAGAAAGGATTCTAATCCTATAAACAGGTATTTAAAAATGTAAATGTTTGTATTGTCAAATTTTTAAATGCATTCTTTATCTAAGAGCATTATGTCATAGCTGCACAGCAATGTGATGATGACAATCTTAAGCCTCAAGCCTGCTTTTATCCAGACAAGCCTTCTGCAGCGAAGCATGCAGACTGTGGGAAAGGGCTGCTGAGGCACGCGCCAGATAAGATCATACAATAAATGATACAGCTCTCTGGAACACACCATTGCTTTCGTATGCAAACACCCTTATTTAGCTTCTTTTCTTTCCATCCAGTGCTACTCACCTTTCTCGAGTATTTCTACCACAATAATCTGTCAGGTAGAAAATAACTGAACAAGTCCACTATTCTTCTCTGTAGTTTTCCCATGTCATGAACAGACTTGAGTTTTTTTTTTAAAATGGTTTTCCCTTTTATCTTCCGCTCTCTGGCTTCCGAACAAACTCCCTCTATTTCTTTTCTATGAATAGGGCTTGACTAAAGCTACAGAAAAAGGGTCTTTATATTTTTAGCCCTTGCAACTGACATAGAACAGTAGTAGCTCTTAATTACTCAGGAAGTGACAATGTCAAGTGTTTTGAAGGCAGCCATGCACTTTTTATTGATTTCTGTGCTTTGTAACTCGTCTCAATTCAGGATTAAAGCACAACACTTTTCAGTGTTTTGATTTCTTTTCTAATCTTCTCCAAGAATCATCCAGTAATTTTGATATTAAACAAAAAAAAATGTTTGAGGTTGACTGTGAAATCCTAATTGCCAATTTGCAATTGAGAAAGTCAGAACTTGGCCAATTCACTGGTACTTCAGTTGCATTAAGCCATACTTAAAAAGAAACAAGAGCAAGACTTCAACAATTGGAAAATACATTGCTGTGGTTTAAGTCATTTTGAATATTCAATGTTTGACAAAATGATACAGAGTGCCTAGATATATAGAGCTTTCCTTTCGTAAATAAATGAAGTTGAAATAAATTGTCTATTTCTTGTAGTGTGCATTTAATCTGCCAAGCAAAAGTTCCTGGAAGGCAATCGTAAAATGAATATGTTTTCCAAGGGTGAAAAAACACAGCTGGTGTCTGCAGCAATGGTGATGTTATGGTGCATCATCTATACTCTATCACCCACAACTGACTCTGCTGTCTACCCATCAGCTATTGTCATTTGGATCAATTTAGGAGAATAACTGAAAATAATTCTCGCACCCTGAAGTTTATCAAGCAAGCTTGAGGAGGCCACAGTGACTAAGAGACTCGTTTAATCTTCTATGGTTATGTTTTCCACACTCAGGAACTTATCTGGTTATCCTTAGAATGATTGTATGAATCAGTGCTCACTGCACATGCTGTCAAGTCGCTCCAGACGTTGACAACTCTGTAAAAAGAAAAACCTACTTACATCTAACCTAGTTCTAAGCCTTTATAATTATATCCATGGCCCAGATTCATTTGGATCTATCTAATACTGACTCAAATTATTTAGCTACATGGATCAAATATCACCATCTAATTATTTTGAAAACCTGAATCAAATTTCCTCGAATTTCATTCTTTTCTAAATGTTCCTGCTTTCTATGTCTATTGTACTAATATGAAGCTTATAAAACTGGTGTCAAAATAGTGCCTGTCCTCAGATTCATATCTATGTATAATGTACACTCCACGAGAGCCAAAACAAGGTGCCATATTTCTGAAGAAGGGTCCAGACCCGAAACATCAGCCTTCCTGCTCCTCTGATGCTGCTTGGCCTGCTGTGTTCATCCAGCTCTACACCCTGTTATCTCAGATTCTCCAGCATCTGCAGTTCTTACTATCTCTGCCATATTCCAGATGAAGATTTAGATCACCTTGTACAAAGATTGAATAATATTTCCTCTTTGAACTTAACTTCCTTGAAAATACATTTTATCATTATTCTTCATTGCAAATTTTTCACAGTATTGATCATAGATCCTCATTGACCTTTGTGCTACACCATCCGGGTTTTAGTAGAATTAAAACTAGCAATCCTGCAGCAGCCGCCCATTGTTTCAAGGCATTCAGTAACCTAAGTCTTGGTATTAAAATGCACCACTGGAGGCTGTACTCAAAACAGTTACATACAATTTTCTCTGAGTATTTTTGCATAGGGTGACCAAGTTGCTGAACCCTCAATGGTCATTGACAGGCAGCTGTCAATAGATTGAAAATTTAAGGGATAGAACATTTCAAACTTAGTTTTCAGATTTGAGTTTGTGGATCACATTTCATTGTCAGAAACTGTGGCCAAGATATAATTCTCCCCGAGAAGTAAGTGGGACAAATGTAAAATCAGGTGCCACAGTGGGTGCAGCATATCTGTTGACTATCCACCTCTTGTTAAAATTTTACTTGTGGCGGGGAAGGTGTCAACTAGTTCAACAATTGGCCATGTATAATACATTCTCCCAATGCCATCGGTAAACTCAGCCTGGTTTTGGGCTGAGTGATCCCCTTTGATCAGGTGCCTTTGCTTACAGTAGCACCCTCAATGGTAATCCCCTCATGGCCCCCTTTTTCCCTAACCCTGACCACCTGATTCTGGCGGCACCCTTGCTCATACTTGTTTGATTAGCTCCAGCAAAACTGTCCACTTGCTTCATATTCATAAGACGACTTCCTTAAATTATTCAAAATTGCACATATTATTTGCAAAAGTAATGTTGAAGTTTGCTTTGATAAAGGCTTTGTCTATAGAGCTCCACGAATGATAAAGATACCAACCAAAGTAACATAAAAGGATATAAATTCAATTTCAGTTTCTGATGTGTGCTGAGTTGTTATCGGTCAGGACAGAAAGTATATTTAACTTCAACATCCCTGGGGACATTTCCTTCCTGATGTATGTTTTTATACAGTACAAAAAATACAGAAAGATTTTTTTCTGATCACATGCTTAGTTAAATTACAAAGGTGCTCAAGAAGGGACGTTAATGAGTTTGCTACAAATATCAATCAGAGGGAAATATCCTGTGTTTGTTCATCATCACTGATAAATCTTGTTTATTCAAACGCAGTTACTGTATAGAAAATCTTTGGTTGCTGGGAATACATTTGTAGATTATTCGTGAACCACATGTGCCACCTTTTCTGATTGAAAATGCTAGAAATGTTTAGCAATTCAGCCAGCTTTCATGGAGAAGACAACCGAATCAAACCCAATGCATTACATTTAGTCTTTAGAAGTGCAGTATTTCTTCAAACAGAAATAATTTTGGTCATCCAAGTTTCAGAAGCATGACATTCAAGGAAAAGGAATGAAACTACTAGAGTTAATTGGAGAGGTAACATATTAATTTGGACAGATTAGGCGCCCGTTGGGAGAGTTCAAGTGCACCTTTTGGATTGTGAAGAGTAGACATTAACTTGCATAGAAAGTTGACAAACTCTGTGGAACTGTGAAATTATTTAAATCTTCTTCCCAATAAATTTTGAAGAAAGGCAGCTGGCCTGTAGTTTAAAAAGTAAGTGCTTACAATTTCACTTGGTGTTTGTTGACATAAGACTGCGTAATATAACTAAAATTATTTCTGTTGGCTGCTATCGCAGTGAGGAACCTGTCTAAGTGACAGCTTCAAATGGTTATAAGCAGACTGTCTTTGGTATTGGGCTGTTTGTTTTTAAAAGGGCTAACATACATTAAGGTTTAAATACAGTAATTTTTTACATTTAATGAGAGATTTTTAAAAATATGATGAAGTCTGTAATCGATACTTAGAATTTATTTTATTTCATCTCATCATGGCTCCTGAGGTCTACCCAAGGTAGATACTGGGTGTGATGGCCATGGAAGATCTAAGTGCAAAGGATGCTGGATGGAGGACTTGGGTTGGGATGAGTGGCACTAAGATGGTATGGAGAGCGTGAGGGTCAAGGGGGTGGGTATTGGCAGGGGAGGATGTGGGAGACCATGGGAATGGATAGAAGAGCTACAGGTGGCACCTTTGGTCTGAATGGGATTTAGCAGTATGTGGGTAGTGAGGATTAGGAGAATGATTTTTAATTTTATTGCTTTTCTAACATTGGAGAAAAAGCCTCAGATTATCAAGGTGGGTCTTAGATCCAGTACTTGGCAATTTGGCAACCTGTGTGGCTGCCTCTGAACTCTCTGTCATGGCAGTAGGTTTCACTTCAGTTAATACCTGCTGACAACTCACATCTCCAGCACTCCTCACCCCATCTGAATAAAAGTTAGACCATTCTGAGCACTGTATCCTAAGTTAGGTTTGTGAGTCAGAACTTTTGGGAACATTTGGTTCTTGGTTTCTATCATGTGACCGATGTAGCAATTTTCTATTGCCCACACAAATGGGGTCTGACAATTGGCACATAATAATGTTTTAATTTCACCCATTTGCAACTTCTTGTCTTAGAATGGGTTTCTTCTCATATCTATTCTGAAGCTGAGAAGTCTGTAGGTTCATTGTGAACTATGTTCTGCAGTTACATGAACAATAGCAGCAATTTACCTACAGGAAACGTTTGTTGCATTTTAATGCCTTCTCAATTAAAATTTCTAAAAGATTGATTTTTTTTAATGTCCTATTCATGCATGCAGGTTAACTTCCAAACTTCTGTAGTTCCATACTCACTGGAGGAAAAGAAAACAGGTCACCTTACCTTTCAAATCAATTTTGCTTTGAAGTGTAAGTGACCATTTTCCCTTACCCATAAATCCATGAGCATACCCAGCTATCCTGAACCAACTTCCAGTTGACTTTCATTCCTATCATCATCAATTATAGTGGCCAATCAATCAACTCCATAGATATAACAAGATGTACAGCTAGATGAACACAGCAGGCCAAGCAGCATCA
>JAHRHZ010000268.1:33837079-33898793 GCA_024137785.1 Ginglymostoma cirratum | reverse complement strand
CAGCCTTCCTGCTCCTCTGATGCTGCTTGGCCTGCTGTGTTCATCCAGCTCTTCACCTTGTTATCTCAATCTTATGAGTGTCAAGTTTGAGAAAGTTCAAAGTTTGCCTTTGATTTGACAATTTTAAAGCCCAGAGGGCAGAAAGAGAGAGAGATCCTAAATTCTTCCAATTAAAGCCATATACTTTTGCGTAAGTTTTCTTAGGAGGGAGACACATTGCTGGGTTGACAGTATGGATGCCACTGAACACATGATCAGAGTTGACCAGTGTTTCTGGAAGGTTCTGACCATCAGTAAACAAAGAACAAAAACTTCCAATATCTTCCTGGAATGTGACACCCCTTCCATAGTGTAAAATTTTGCACCAGTCAACGCAAAAGACTAACAGATGAGATGTCTACCTCAGCTACTTCTGAACAATAGACACCACGGAATCCATTATTGTTTGACTTAGTGCTAATGATTTTACAGTTATATGCCATATAACATAGTAGATTTTGCCCAAGAAATCAGGACCCAACTCATTACTTAATTAGCTCAACCCGAAGATCCAGTGTTGTGTCTGAATGTAGTTTGTTTGAAATCATCTTTATGCAATCTTTGACTACTTCCCTCTGAAGTCAAAATCTCACTGATTTCTGGAAAAACAAAGTCGCTGTTTTCATCTGTGGTGCACTAATTTTCATCTTGCACCCACTTCACCAGAAATTTAACTATATCTGATCTCCTGTCAAAGAATGACTTCTATGAATAGCAAACTTGTAAGAACCTCAACTGGACATCAACTTATTGAACTGAGAGCAGCAAGAAAAATGCAATTCACCTCTGCTCCTTTTTCATGGTACAAGTTATCTGACAGCACAACAGTAGTCATGATGTTTAAAGGTTGTAACAGAAAGCTAGAGTGGCATTTTGTTAGCATAACTATGGAAGCTGGTTCCATTGTTCAAAATAATCAGGGGTCTGGGCAGAGGAGATGGGAGCAACTGTTTCCATTGATGGAAGGATCAAGGACCAGGTCACAGATTTCAGGTCTATGGCAAAAGCAATAGTGACATGAGGAAACCTTTTTAATGCAGCGAGTAGTCAAAATCTGGAATGCACCGCCTGAGAATGTGGTGGGGGAAGGTACAACTGAGGCTTTCCAGAGAGAATTGGATTGTATCCGTAAAGGAAGAATGTAGAAGTTTGCAGGCAGAAGGTGAGGAAATAGCATTTGGTGAAATATTCCTTCAGAGTGCAAGCTCAGGTATGATTGCCTGAATGGCTTCCTTCTGTGCTGCAACCGTTTTGTGTTCCGATGTGTATTAATAACATCATCAAGATAGCACTTATTCTCAGAATCAGGAGGGTGCCAAAAATTGAACGTTGAAGCATCTCTGAGATAACCATGGTAGAGTGTGATGGGTAGTGGAAGGAGCTGGTGAATGAAAGGAGAAACTATTGCTAGAAATTTGGACAGATAGGAATTGAACAAAGTAGGAACAGTCTGATGGAGATGCATCATGGAGAGTAGAGGAGGATGCCAGCCAAATACTCCAGTAGGTCAAAGAGGTCAAGTTGGATAATGCAGATGACGTTGGTTCTGTACATAGGATAATAAATAGATTGTAGATAGGTTGATTAGAAAACACTAATAAATAGATTGCATAGACAAAAAATCTAGATTGAAAGGATATGAGCAGCAACTGGAAGATGGAATGATATTTTTATTGATGCAGATGTTCTGAATCATAGAAATCATAGAATCATAGAAGTGCTACAGCATGGAAGCAGGCCATTCAAAGTATTTTGTTCCATTCTTCTGTTCGAAGATTTTTGTCAAAAGGTTGGAGATAAAGTGACATCAAAGGGAATATCCCAAAAATAGGCTATTCATGCTTTTCTACACTCAATGATAATTCTGCAATTTGTTTTTTGTCACAGAAAACCAGCTGTTGCAGTACTGTTTTACCCTTAAAGGGTTACTAATAACTGCTGTAGATAACTATCATTGAGCCTGAGTCATGAAAGCAGCCTCCTCATTTCCAAGTTTTAAACACAAGATTGCCAAGGGCGGGACCTGTTAATCAGCAGCTCCAAGCTCACAGCATTCTGTCTTGAGTCAAGGCCAAACATTGCCTTTTTCTGGAGGCTGAGGAATGTCTAAGAGCCATGTGTCAAATCCCAGGACTGTGGGAAAGTACTGCTCCAGTGAACTCACACCAGCTGCCCTGATCCTGCTTTGGAGTGTGGCAGGGGTAATAGGAGCTCAGATTAACAGCCTTTGTAATTGCTACATTGTTGTCATATGCCTTGGTATTTAAACATCAGCCTGATGATAGGGTCAGGTCCTTCTGTCATAACTAAGGCGACATAATATTTGAAATTTTTTTTGATCATTGTATCACCAGTTTTGGCAAATAAGTTGTATTTGTTAATTTGGATAATGTTTGTAACTGCCTACTGAAAATTCTGCTCACAAAGACATATCCTTTATGTGTGATAATAACTGGAGGAAAGAAGAAACACAGAAACATATCCAACATTTCAGTTAGTGAAGCTCATGGGATTAACCTTCTGCCCTCTCCAGAGTGTTTTTCCACCAAAACAGAAAGCTGTTGGAAGGAGCAATTAGGATAGTGGGGGCAATGGGTTAATAGTCCAATTGTTACTAATTTTTTGCACTAAATAAAGTTGCTTCTAATTAACTAAACATCTGTTAAGTAAATACTTGAGCATTATAAATTGAAATAAGAAAACTGTATATATTGGCTTTATTTCTGCTCATGTGTTAGATTCTTTTGTATAAATAACTTCTATTAAATTGCTACAGAGGTTTTCAGTCAGATCAGTGTTACTTTACAACAAAAAATGAAAAATATGTAACATATCCTGAACCTTACTTTTGTTTTGAGGGGATAGACAAAAAGGTAGTACAGGGTTCTCTCATCTGCTAATATGCACTGCATTTACATACTCATTTTTTAAAAAAAACACAAAACAAATTAGTCCATGACTGAAAATCACCAAAGGTAAGTTTCACTATTAACAAATGCATCACTTTCATTAGGAATTCTGGCAGGGAAAAAAAACCTCAAAGTTCTCAAATAATTTGAAATTAAGATTTTTTAAATATTACTCAGTAATTTATTATTATATTGTGTAAGGCAAAATGGAATCCCTCAAGCCAGATGGTTTTATGTTACATCACTAATCTGTACTGAGTTAGCTGATTATAAATCAGAGTTTTGGTCAGAGTCTTAGAACCAGCATCAATGTTTCTGGACTTGGAAAAGGTAAAATGCTGGGCAAGATTGCTGATTTTCACTATTATCTGTGATCCTGGCTGGAAAAAAAACCCCTCAATATCCAGGTTTGCATGTGATAAATAACTATATAAAAGAACTGCATCTTAGTTTGCCACTGCTACAGGCAGCTATGTAATCACAAATATTGGGGGACACCTACAAGTTTTTGATAAGGTCTGGCATGTGGATGCAATGCCATTATGTGGATTCCTATCGATGTGGTAGAGTGGATTGTTCACACTTTGACATTAGTGGATGCAATTTGTACAAATTTTACAATGGGCAGGCAACTTGCTCTGCCACCCGTGTGTCCAAGCAGTAAATTTGAAAATTATCGCCCATGATTCATGCTTCTATGGTGCAGTATTTCACTATGTGGCAGTGTTTAAGTAGAAGGAAAAAGAATGGGAGATGCTACTAGCCCTGAACATTGCAGAAACCATGGCAATCTTCTACCTTTGTCCTCTCCACAGTCTTTGATCTTGGAATTTGTAGTTAATTGCCATTTAAAGACAGCAGTAGGTAGTCAGGAAGGACCCATCATCTATTGTTTATTCTCATCTCTATCCTGCAGCATTTTTTTTCTGTGAGTACACATAAATGTGCACATATTTGAACCTGGAATAGGATTTATCATGTCATCCCAGTGCTCGATTTACATGTCACTTTGTATGAATCCATGAGTCATGCTTACATTCAGGATTGGTTAGATGGTTCTAACTTGGAAGATTTTGTGTGTGGCAGTAGAAATATATTACATATCTGCAATATGTTGCTTTTTGGCCTTATGAGCATTCTTGTGCATGCACGAAACTGGAACATTTGCCTGAGTTCTTTCCGTGCTGCCTACAGCAAGCTGCAGCAAACAGATAGTAAACTCATTGCTTTATAAACATAAAGCACACAATTTGGGGGTAGATGTAATGACAGTTGAATCATTGTGCATTATTTCCAATACATGCATGTGTCTGACTGACCTCAATGAGGGCATGCCATTTTCTTTCTTTTGTTGCATCTCAAGAATCTGAAATGAAACAGTCCATGTGCTCTTCTTGCTTTGTTATTTCTGGCCTCCACTCTACCTGTTTAACAAAACATGTTAGCAGTTATTCCATGCAGATGTCCTTAGAGAACCATTAGCTCACTCGATAAACTTTCCAGACATGCAAAGGACATCTTAATCCTTGGTCAATGTGAACTGAAAGCATGCAATTGTTAGTTTAGAGAGCTGCCCTCACAAAAGCACATGGCATGAGCTATGCTTGCCATATGCATATAGTGCACTGTACATGATACCATCCTCAGCTGACAGCACTGTGGTACTATGAGCTCTTTTATTCATTCCTTGTAACATCGTAATGACATGTTTACAGAGTACAACTATAGATCACTGGCAGAAACTGATTCCATTAACCCACGCTTTCCTCTAGCAATGCTCATCATATCCTGCAGCCTGCTCTGATGCATTTGTGGCCAAACAAACATGCAAGGAAGTGAATAGGACTGTTTCCTGTCCCCTTTGTATCAATGTCATCTGTCAAAACATTGCTATCAGTCCCTCCTTAAGCAATGTTCATTGATATTTTTAGTGGAAATAAGATAACTGACTAGAAGTTGATTGAAAATAAATATGGAGGTAGATAACAACATGGCAAACAGATAAGATGCATCTATCAAATTGTCACACGTAAGGCAAAAACAACTATATAGTGCACACCTCATGAGATTTGGGTCACCTTTTGCCCTTTTATTTTTGTGTAAGTGGCAAATGTTTTTAATTCTGAAACTCTTCTCAGAAGTGGGTATATTCAGCTGTTTAATATTTCATTGCATAGATATAAATGTAGCTCAGGAGTCTTTTGTAGTGCAGTGTCTCTACCTCTGGACCAGGAGGGCCTGGTTCAAGTTCCACTTGCTCCAGAGGTGTGTAGTAACATCTCTGAACAGGTTGCTTCGAAAATATCCATAAATGCAGTTCTACATATGTCATTTACAAAGTACCACCGGCTCAGTGGTTAGCACTGCTGCCTCACAACACCAGGGACCTAAGTTCAATTCCACCCTTAGGTGACAGTCTGTGTGGAGTTTGTGTGTTCTCACTGTGTCTGTGTGGGTTTCCTCTGGGTGCTCTGGATTCCTCCCACAGTCCAAATATATAGCCAGAATATATATTGGTTGTGCTAAATTGCCTGAAGTGTTCAGGGATGTCTAAACTAGGTGGGCTATAGGGGAATGGGTCTGGGTGTGATGCTCTGAGGGTCAGTGTGGACTTGTTGGGCTGAAGGGTCTGTTTCCACACTGTAGGGATTCTATGATGATATCCCTTTAATGAATGTCAGTGCAAGTTAAATTTTCCAATACATATGTAGAAATTACTGGTCTTGCTATCAGTGCGTGAATCAGTCATATATAGAAAAAAAATCCTTTACCACATATCAATGGAGGTAAAACTTTTAAAAAAACAGATTTTGTTTTTGTCATGAAAATATGTTAAACATCCATGCACAAATACAAAAAGTAATTATTTTTAGACTTTATATGATCTTTAAATATAACTACTGCTTTATTGCTGAAAGAGTTTACAGAAGTATAGGATCCCCAAATCTCTGGGTTGTTCAAAAAGCCACTTGACGAGAACATTTTCTTTTTGTTTGCAGTGAACAGATTTCTGTTTGATTTGATCAACGAATTGCTAGAGTGTACACATCTGGCATTTCATCAGCACTGAAATTCATACACAACATTGCTTAATTGTGCAGAATGCCACAATTGTGGCCGACAGAGTATAACTGTGCTCAACAAGTTTCTGTTAAAGCTGACGTTTCGGTTCAGGACCCTTCTTCAGAAAACGTCCCGACCCGAAATGTCAGTTTTCTTGCTCCTCTGATGCTGCCTGGCCTGCTGTGTTCCTCCAGTTCCACACTGTTTTATCTCAGACTCCATCATCGGCAGTTCTTACTATCTCGAAGTTTCTGTCAATGTTCTTGTGGTGTAGTGGTAATATTCCTACTTCCAAGCCAGGAGGCTTGAGTTCAAGCCACATCTGCTTCATAGTGTGTAGGACCATCTCTGAACAAGTTGATTAAAATATATATACCTACTACCATTATTGAAAACTTATTGGTGGCTGTACTTTCTGGCTATAAATGATATTGTGGAAGGGCACCCTTCATAAATGAGTAGATAGATTGAAACTAAAGAAAGGAAATTTCTCAAAGCTGTTCCCACCTTGTCGCTGCGATGACTGAAAGTATAGTAGAAAGTCTAGTTAAGGTGTAGATTCACTCATCTAAGCTCCTGAAACTGATAAGTGGACAAACACTGTTGCTGATATAAAAACAATCCCTTGCTCTTGATTGGCCATCAGATGTGCAGTACTGCATATATTTGCACCAGCCTATTCACTAGTAGTTAAGGTTGTCTTTTCACCATTTTCATTTACATTCTTGAGGATACTTTGTTGTTTTCTCGTCCATTTCACTTCTCCCTGGTGCTGCATTTATTTGTCCAGAGGATAGATTGCCTGGTCATGTGAGATTGGTGACAGAGAAAAACACATTATATTGTAAAAGCTATTGTGTTGTTCCTTAAGGATCAAAAAGAAGTATATACATAAGAAATGGTTGTTGCTCGGGATCTCTATCCCTTCTGTGCACAATATTTACAAGATGATTTTTAAAAATTCATTTCTTCACCTTCATCCATTTGGGAAAACGGTTTGACAGAGTGGAAGCATTCAATGGCTGTTAACAATCAGATAGGCCATGCTTCTTCTGAAGCTCATTTTTCAAGTTCATGGAATTGTTTCTGGCATAAGTTTTGACTTCTAGTTCAACAAATTTTTTAATAAAGGTACTTTTAGTGGAGACTGAAAACAATGAATGCTATAAAATGGATGCTATAAAATCTACATCCAAGTGTAACGTTGTACTGTTTTGAAATTGCAATGTTGCACATAGGCTACACTTAAAGTTACAGAACAATACCAGTGGATGCAGATGTAGTAAGAAGGAAAACAAAAACAGAAAAATTTATTTCAAAATAGCCTTTGGGCCAGATCTTACAAGGCCCCAAGTGACATGGGCTGTGACAAGAAATCCTGGAGAATCACAAGAGAAGCCCAGCAAGGTCTTTCTCAATTTTGGGAAAAACAAGTCACATTTTGCAACAAAGTTCCAGCAATCAGGAGGAGATTCTTTCTAGAGAGCAGCAAGAGGCCTAATGATTGGGGATTATTGGCGACAAGCACCTTCAATATCGTTGACTCTTGCCTTATTAATAGGCAGGTTGCTAAACTATCGCAATCTGAACAGAAACTAGATGCCAAGATATCCCAACATGGAAGTCAGAGCAGGAATCTTGCAACACTTACTCGTTGATTGTGCCTTTGGTCTGCCAACTTGTACATCGGCACTAGCATTTCAGGGCACATACCACGGGCAGCTGCCGCACACACTCCATGTACATGGTCCTTGCCATCCAACACATACTAACATTGTCTCCCCATGGTGGTAGATCTCCCATTCATTTACAGTCTGATCCTGCACTTTAAAGCCGTACTTTGAAGTGCATCGATACTTCTTATTGTAATGCTGTTGCTGGGACACTTTCCATGTTTGGACAGGCACCTAGCTCAAGAATTGTACCAGGTTGCATCTCAGGGCTGCTTGCTTGCTCATCTAGTCTTCTCTAACTTTGTGTCTATGTGGATGTTCACAGACCCTCTGTCTTGCATTGCCTTGTTTTGCTTTCTCACAATTCACCTTGCCATGCCTTGCAATCCAGGCAACTTATCATGATTGTCAGCAGTCTCTCTTGAAAAGGATGGAGATGGAGTTGCACATCACCATGCTACGCCAATGTTACAGCTATATCATGTGCCAGTAGCTCACAGAGCAGACACACTGCATATACTTCAAACAAATACCCATTTCTTAAAGTCAGAGGGGAGTAGTTCTCAGTCATGCCAAGGGATACACCCATCAGTCAGGAGGTCCTGAGATGGAGGGCACCAATTTTCCCTTCTCTGCCATGTCCAGGGCAAATGTCATAAGCCATGCAGCGTGAAATAACTCTGAAATAACTCCGCAGAGGCTGGTATCTCGTTAGTAGTCACCCCTTATTTACACATGGAAAGTCCTTGACATTGATCCAGCTCCCTCAGACTGCCTGGAGTTTGTACGTTCTCCCCGTGTCTACATGGGTTTCCTCCACGTGCTCCGATTTCCTCCCATAGTCCAAAGATGTGCAGGTTAGGTGGATTGGCCATGCTAAATTGCCCGTAGTGTTCAGGGAGGTGTAGATTAGGTGGGTTATAAGGGGGTGGGTCTGGGTGGGGTGCTCTGAAGTTCGGTGTGGACTTGTTGGGCCGAAGGGCTTGTTCCCACACTGTAGGGGTTCTATGATTCTATGATTCTACCCAACTATCAAAGTGATCAGAACCTCTGACACTCCAGTTTATGTCTGTCAGGCAATCGTCCCTGATTGGACCAGATTAACAGTCCCAATCAGGGAATTCATATTCTACGAGGTCCATCTGGCTGACCTCATTACAATCCCTACAGGCTCCATTATGGCAGCAAATGTCCAGGTGTGCAATTAAATTTAAATACGGCCCTGGTGCCAGGGGTGATGCAGACAGCTTCTACCTATGGAAAGTGACCTGAGACGTTGTGGGATGCTGATCAAGCTGGATATCTAGAGAAGATGCCAGCAAGTAGCAGCCACAAGGTACCAACGCAGATTTTAATATCGGGAATTGTCCCCATTTTTCTCCAATGCCTGGGAAAATTGCAAACTGCATAAAAATAAAGTGAGATTAGAGAATGATGAGATGATAACACATGCAAATAATGCACCCTCACTACACACAAGCAAGATTTTCATCTCACCTTTCAAACCTATATGCAAAATTGGATTTTCTTTCAACATTAAGAATCTTAATTTCCTATTTGTCCGATATTTTTCCAATAGACTCCTCATACCCCCAGCTGGGACCCTGTGAAAAATCCACCCCTCAGAACGTTTAAAGTAGTTAAAACATGACCTAACTGGGTAACTGTTAAACTGATCCTCTCACCTCATCACGGTCCATCAACACTCCTCACATCTGATTATACCCCAGCCCTTATTCTACTCACCTACCATGGGATGCAGCAGGCTTTCAATGATGCTCTGGATCCAAGATATCCTGGTCTTTGGGCAGATAGCTGTTGAGTGTTATGTTCTTCTGGGGGTGGTAAGATGGAGCTGGAATTGGATGTGAAGAATGTCAAATGGTGGGTAAGTAATTAATGAGATGAGCGATAAAACACACTCAGCCTCCTGGCAGAAATCCCTCCAGAAAGCTTGACTCAACTTGGACTTAGCTAAACAGCATAAAATTTAGCCAAACATAATACCCACAGACTATCTACTAACCTCATCCTGCCCCCTTGACCTGTCCGTCCTCCCTGGACTGACCTATCTCCTCCCTACCCCCCCCACCTACAATCACCATTACTGGCTCCATCCCCGCCTCTTTGACTTGTCTGCCTCCTCTCCACCTATCCTCTCCTCTATCCATCTTCTATCCGCCTCCCCCTCTCTTCCTATTTATTTCAGAAGCCTCTTCCCCTCCCCCATTTCTGATGAAGGGTCTAGGCCCCAAACGTCAAGCTTTCCTGCTCCTATGATGCTGCTTGGCCTGCTGTGTTCATCCAACTCCACACCTTGTTATCTCGAACATTCATTATATTCCCTTTTTGATGTTATGTTCTATGGTGCTTGCTGCTGTCTTTAAGGGGCATTCCCAGGTCCTGTGGTGTCACAATGGACTGTAACTTCACTCTCCCAAGCTGTGTGAGGTCTTCAGCACTAAACTGCAATGGATACAGCTGAGAGCAGCCACACCTGACAGACTGGCTGTGTGAAACACAAAGAACTTAGTGGGCATTTTTTGATATGATTTCTGTCGGATGGATCTGTTGCTACAGTAATTGGAAAATGTGAGGCAACTTGATGAAAACCCAACATTGTGCTTTTCTGGGACATCTTATTTAACTGGGACTATATTTGCATTCTATCCAACAGCCAGGGAAACATCTATTTCCTTGTACCTCACTGTCTTTCAATGCTTTTTACTGCTGACTGCCTGTGGTGCTCACTTTCAAAATGTCAGACTGCCTTTAGATGACTGTGTCTTTTAAACCCTCACAGACTAAGATCAAAGAGTTTTCCAGCAAAGTGAATGAGACATGTTTTTCCAAGACGCTCAAATAAGTGAACCAATCATTTACTGTTTCATCTCCTGGTAAAGAGACTTCTCTTTTCACCTGGGTATCTGTCTTCAAACTCTTAAAAATAACCAATGCTTTTAGAAACATAACATTAAAAGGAATTTTTAAAAAAACAAAATGGTCAAAAATCCTGAAACATGATGTGCATATCACATAAGCCTTGCTTCTATGAAATGGTGACCTAAGGTGTTTTAGAGTGCATGTTCCTCGACATATGAGCTGGATGTTGTAACTTGCACATGCCCCCACATGCATTCATCCAATCTGCTGGCAGAAGAAACTGATATGTACTCTGGTGAGGTGAGATTGATGAAAAATGATATGTTACGTGTTACTTTCCAGTACTGGCCAAAACCTGCCTTTTTGCAAACTTTGTTACATCTACCAGATTGTGAACATGGGAGTTTCTTTCCCTTTGTTAATCCTGACTGCAGAATGTGGAATTTGTTTGGAATGTTCCTAACTGAATTAAAATGGATTGAGTCAACTCAAACTGATTACATATGAATGATCACTGAAGTGTTATACCTTTTGCTGTCTAAAGCTGTCTGAAAGACACTGCATCTGAGGACTAAACTACAGCTTTAAATCTTTTTGCCCTGTAAATACAACCTCTTGAGAACATTTTTTTAACTTAATATTACCTGTTGATGTCCACAGGGCACAGAACAAAATCCTGAAATGAACATTTTCCAGAGATGAGGAAGAATTTCTTCTCTAGAGGGTAGCGATTCTGTAGAATTCTTTACCGCAGACAGTTGTCAAGCCTGGGTCATTAAGTATATTCAAGGTTGTGATGCAGATTTTTAATTAGTAGAGGAATCAAGGGTTATGGAGATAAGGAAGAAAAGTGGAATCAATGATTATCAGATCAACCACAACCTCATTGAATGAAAGAGCAGTCTTGATGGGCTGAAAGGCCTATCTTGTCTCCTATGTCTTACAATCTTCTTTATTTATTGTCTGATTTATTTATTGTCATGTGTATCTTCTTACCAATTTGTACGGTGTTGCCACTCTCTGGCACCATCTTAAAACACAGGGAAATAAACCAAAACATAGAACATAAGGCTGAAAAAGAAATAAAGAAAGTGTCCCGAGTTTATGGTCTTACCTTTGCTACCCTTGACACTTGCCAGAGGTCAGACACTCCCATTCTGGGGCAAAGTGCATCAGATGCCATTTTTTTACACTTCTCTCTTGTATTTTATTCATGTTATACATCATCAGGGCACATATTAAAGCTACAATTCACAACTGTGATCATTGGCACATTGACCAGCACGTTCAAAGGCTCCATTACCAAATCATTAGCTATGATCTACCTTCATGAAGCATATCCAATTATTGACATCCTGGGTATGCTGAGGACTGGATATCTGCAATGTGTATGTAGATCAATATATCAATGATATATAAAGAAATAGACCCAAAATCAAAACTACTGAAAAGCTCATAAAACAGTTAGAAGATACAGACTAGTGGTTGCAGAGAAGGGACTGCAATCTGCTGGCTGCGTGGCCTACATGCTGACACAAATATCTCCCTGTACATTCCCCACATAAACTTTCAACTAGCTTTCTGCTAACTAGGACCTTGCAAGGACAATTTTCCTTGTCATTTGTACGTGTAGCTACGCCACAGTTGATGCATTGTGGCCTAGATGCCTTTTCACATTTGTTCCATATTAATAAAGAAATATTGGAGTATGAAGGCATCATGGTCACAATTGTTCTAAAACTGGAACAACAATTAACAAATTAACAAAGCTGAAACTTGTGCCAGATCAATACGGGTTTTGGGCCACTGCAAAATTTGTCAGTCTTTCTTTTTCAAGTCCATTTCTTATTTCATAGTTCTGATGGCTTCAATATCAGAAAATTCCAACTTCCAGTCTTCTTCAGCAATATTCAAACTTCAACATGCTTATATATTAACCATATTTTACAGAATAAGAAGACAATGCGGATTGGTGGGGCTATAATCGGTATGAAGAACAGCTAGCTTCTAACCTTAATTCTCAGAGCAGACAGGCAGATTCTGATTGGTCCAGATCCATGACCCTTTCTTTTGAAAAATATCTAATGTATGCATAAATTCCTTCTGCCAACATAAAACAGAGTCCTGAGAATTTATGTATGTAGCTTCTAATAGAAATCATGTAGCACACGGCAAGCCTGGCTGATGATCTTAAATTGGTTTCCATATATTGCACATTTTAAAAAAAAATTGTCATGGAGACAGTCAAACTCTGCTGCATCCACCTAGCAACAACCTGACCAATCAGAGTCTACCTGCTCTGGTCTGAGAATTAAGATTGATAGTTAACACTTCCTCCTGCACCTCCGTGCTAATGATGGTCCAGCCAATCAACATTCTCATCTCATACTTTATAAATGATGTTTCTTTTTTCCCAAGTCTGTTACTTGTGTTCTGGTTCTGTTGAGTGTAAGATGAAAGGCTTCAAATTCCATTCTGCTTTTAACAATGTTTAAAGTTCTGTACTATTGAACATTTCTGAATATGATGACCACCTAAGATTATTGCAGTTGTCATTCCAGTGATCCTCTAATGTTCATATTTGGCCAGATTTATATGTTAGTTTGTATCGGACAGACATTGCCAACAGTTCTTTTGAGCTTACTGAAGTCAATTCACTAAAGCTCCCAAAGCTTGGAAAGAATTTTTTTGCCAGGTTAAAAGGAGCAGGAGGGAGCTGCCTCCATTAAGCCTTCACCCTGATCCTAATGAGCTCAGGCAAACTGTCGGTCTTCATATGGGGAAGCTAGTTGGGCCCTGAGCTGAATGGAAGTATGATGAGATCCAATGACAGAATTAAGATGTTTTGGTGAACCACTGACCATCATTCACTCCAGATGCTAACGATTTTAGAACCTACTGTATTGAAGACCTATCCAAGGTAATTTTCAACCTTAACTTTACCTTTACCTTTATTTGCATCTAACATGTGATTCTGTAGTTTGCTTCCAGATGATTGTCTCCCTTTGATGTCTTACGAAACTTGTGCCTTTTCTTCCGTTGTTTCTTTTCTGATGAAATCTATAAATGGTTCTCTCACAGTCTACTTTATAGTCATGTGTATAATAGATATTATATTGGAACCCAATTATAGAGTAACTTGAATTATTCCCTGGAAGTTATTTAAGAATGAGTGTTAACAAAAATGAAAAGTCATAAATGTTGAAAAAACAATACTAAAAACAATTGTAAACATCACAAAAATAATCCAGAGATAGCTTTGCTCTTGTAAGAACTCCATTCAATATTGTTTTCACTTTGCGTCTATTGAAAGTAGAGTTTGAAAGCAAATAACACAATCTCAGCCCAGAAGCCAGAAAACTGTCAAGTATCAATGAAATAATTTTGTTCACATCCTGTGGGCTCAAAGAGATTATGGAATGCACATGTGCAAACACTGTAGCACACAAAACACAGCCAGCCTGGAAACAAGTGCAGGCAGAAAGAACCGAGCCGAAAGTGTTTCTAACTCTTGCCTGCTAAATTTTCTGATCATTCTGTGCTGATTTTTGTGGCACAGACATAGCTGCTTGTAAAATCTTTTATGTCAATCATAGAACAACTGGGTTTTCAGCTAAGCCACTAGGTTTGCAATCAATGCTTGGAGCAAAATCTGACTCTCAAACCCTGCTTCCTGCAGGCTGAAATATGAAGCAGGTCTGGCCTACAAAGGAGACCACAGAACACTATTGAAGGGGTGCAGCTTCGAAGTGAATGGATTTGATAGGGGAGGGATAAGACAAATTATGGGAAGCTAACTACAGAAAATAATAACGGAATTTGTCAGCCTTATAACTAAATGCCTGAGAGAGGATAAAAGTCAGGCAGCTGTTCTGAACAGACAAAGTTGTGTTTGTACTTCAAAGCATAAGGAGACCAGTTGAGAATACGTAAGACAGGGTGGAGTTCTCTTGCTTTATTTTTACAACTGTCCGGTAATTTGTGTTGAGTTTTTGTACAGGGAGAAAAGTTTATTGACATAACAGATGTTAACTGATGCTTTAAAGCACTCAAAAGATTTAGGAAGTATTCGGAACCTGTCTAGTGTACAACTAATGTGATCATTTTAACTCTTCCGTGAAAAGTTTTGGTACGCAGCTGTTTTTAAAAAGAAGTAATGGAAAGTAAAAGCAATTAGTTCATGTGCTCATTATTGAAATTGCATTCAGGAGAATATATTTTTAAAATATTTGATTCCTATCTCTTTGATCATTTACATGGGACCCAACTTTGCTAATTTTTAAAGTTTTGAACATGTACAATTTTCTTTATATTATGAAATCTCAGACCTCTTAATGTTGCAGCCTTCACTTAAGAACCCTGCAACTACAACCTCAAGTTTAATATATGCAAACCTATGAATGCTTTTTTGTAGACCGAGATTACCATTGTATGTGCCCAAATGCATTTCTTGAGACAACATCCACAGTTTATGTTCTAGAAATTCTATATTTTCACTTTTCCTGTTCGACTTTAGATATGTTCCAAGCAACCGGTTCAGAAATGTTGTTACACCTCCCCGGAGCAAGTCGGACTTGGAGCTGGTCCTCCTGTCTCAGAGGTAGGAACATTGCATCCTGGAGTTGTGAAGTTTGAAGTATTTCAGTATAAAATTCTCAAATGATACCATTAAAAACATCCTGTGTGAACATGATTGTCATGAGCCCTCCCTCTTCAGGTTTATTGGTTAGGCTTTCAAGCCACAGTAGTTAACCACAATATCCTCCTGTAATGCCTGTCCTATGCCAGATTGTTTTCATCTAGTTTTCTATTTATTTGTCCAGCCATAATCCTAATTTTGTACCTGCAGAATCCCGATGGACTTTTCCACAGCCCTCTACTTATTCTTCATCCACTTTCTGTTCTTTGGTGACATTATCCAAACACACAGGGCTGAAATTTCTCAGGAGTGGAGTGGACTCGATGGGCCGAATGGCCTTACTTCCACTCCTATGTCTTATGACTCACAGGATAGAAATAAGAAGTTAACGTTATGCAGGCAGGTGGTAGGGCCTGGAGTGGTACATCATTGGCAGTAGCATTTTCTGGCTAGTGGCAACACAAGCATGTTGCCAGGTCTACTGTCCAGTTAAGAACACTGCTTTCTTCCCAAAGCTGCCAGCCCCCCGCCACCCCCACCCCAACAATGAGAAGGACAATTCTGCAACCCCTCAGCACTACTGTTAGAACTTGTTACCACTGAAGTAGCAAAGTTGTACATGAAAAATACTTCAGTGCTGAGCCACCACTGAAGTAAATGTAAATTTATTTCAAAGAGCTATAACTAAATAGGCAAGCTGGTCCTGGCATGAGATAGTAGGAACTGCAGATGCTGGACGATCTGAGATAACAAGGTGTGGGGCTGAATGAACACAGCAGGCCAAGCAGCATCGTAGGAGCAGGAAAGCTTGACGTTTCGGGCCCAGACACTCCTTCAGACCCTTCTGGAAAATGTGGAAGCTCAGAACTGATGGCATCAACAGGGAGTTTAAGAAATGAAGGAGCATGAAAGGTTTTAGGAGGCAGGGTCACCTAGATTGAGGCTGAGTCTGCAACTCACTGCGAAGTGCAATCTGTGTTGCCTTTCACACTCAACTGAAATATAAATATGCAATGGGCATGAAAAGTGACTGTTACCACACCCAGACAGGGTAGACTAAGCTTTATTCTCTCTTGCCTGAGCACACAGGATCTACTTCTGAATTACATGAGGCCTTTCAAAGAGTAATTGCATTAATCAGGCACTACTTGAGTACAGATTAAAGACATCCATAATCATACCACATGTGGATATGGAATGCATATCATGTCCAACTGCATGGGATATAGATCCTGGTCACAAACAATCTTGACCATGTTATTGATCAATACAGATCATAGTCATCATTGTGAGGGAGAAGGAATCAATGTGATGTTAAAATCTTCATTTGGGGGTCACCATCACAAAGACAATTGAATATGTTATGGACTGCGCTAGTGCATAAAGCTGACTTCCTTTCACCTTGTCTTGTAAGTAGTTAGCAATATGCTCTCATATGCAATGTTGCCTTTCTTGGGTGATGTGGATGGGTGTGAGTGAATGCTACTGTTCTTAGTTTCTTTCTTCATTTACGTGGCATGGCTTGTACAGAATACAGTGGAATAAGGTCTACTATGTCAAAGATCAATGTAGAGACACTACTAAGAACCTGTTCTGTTTCTGATATGCCCCACCCAAGTTCATTGGATCCATGTTTCAGCCACTTGTTATCATTTGTATTGCCATAATGCAACAAAGGAGCAGAAAAATTAAGGACCAGATGCGTCAACAAGCCCGGGACCAGCAGCAACCTCCAGTGACTGCTGAACAGCCTCCACATGAAGAAATCATTGAAGGTGCCCTTAGGAGTAATTACAGGAGTCCGAAAGTCTATCATCCTTGATGCCTTTTCCTCCAGATGAGTGAGGTGAATTGCCATTGGATACTGAGGATGTACCAGGGCATGGTCACAGAACTATGCCATCTCTTGGAGTAGGACTTGCGACCTGAAAGAGGGGGGCGGGGGGGGGGGTGCTAAATCTTTATGCAGGTGGCTGCTTCCAATGGTCCACTGGAGATCTGTGTGGTATCTCTCAATTCTCAACTCTCAAATATCACGTCTGTTATCGAGAGGCAGTCTGTGACTGATCACTTTGATCCATGTCATGTGCCCACATCAAGTTCAGGGCTACAGCCTAGGCAGTTGGTTTAGCAAATGTAGCTGACTTCTTCTAGGTGCAGGATTCTATAGATCGTGTTGCATTGAGATCACTCTCTCATAACGTGGCAGATTACATCAACGGAAAAGTGTTCCACTGGGTCAATGCACAGCTCATCTTTGAACTCTGGTATCACATTTTAGAAGTCTGTGCCAACTACCCTGACAGCTTCCCTATATCCTTGGTTACATTTAGGTTCCTGCTTCATTTCAAGGGCCAGATTCCTTGAGTATGGTTACTGGGAGATAAGGGCTACCCACTCTAATCATGAGACTCCATTACTCAACCTCTCGACATAAGGTGACAGAGATACAAGTAATCACTTACCTATAATTGGGTAAAATTCCACTCCAAGGTTTCAGTTCGAATTGTCCATTTCAATTTCTTACATGCTTCAAATTTTAAAAGACAATCATCAGGAACTTGAAAAAGGTTCATATTTTTAACCTAAGGCATTTCAGATCATTGACAATTGCTGGGCCATTAACTTCTCTGGTTATTAGTATTTCTAGTAAGTCAGTTAAACCATGCCTTAACTTTTTAAAATGCTCATCCTTGTTTTTAGAGCCCTCCATTACCTCTCCCTTACTGCGGAGAAACAGTTTAATGGCATGAGCATCATGGATCGTGATATAACATCACATTGTGCTAGAAGTCAATGGTGTGAAAGAGTTAATGTTGTTGTTACACTAATATCCACCAGCCTGATGTTATACAGTCTTGGACAAGACAACTAGGTGGTCTAGCATGAGGTCCTGGTGCAGACAGATGTTATCGCTAGTTTTTCCCTATTTTCCCATTTTCTTTGTATATATGCCAATGAAGTTAACCTCCATAATGGCAATTTGACATGTCTTCCTCATTGGTTAACCAAAGACCCTCATCTCTCATATGTAGTTAACGGGGTCCTCATCTGTGCCTGACTTCTTTTCACATTTCTGGCCTGATTCCTTCTCTTCCCTTCTGAAGCAACAACAGAGTTCCCCTTGTTTTCACTTTCAACCCAACAAGCCTACATTAAAATGATGATCCCCTGCCATTTCTGCCACCTCCTAGAATTACGCCACCCTCAAAGGCATCTTCCTGTCCCCTCCCCTTTCAGCATTCCATTGGGACCATTCTCACTGTGACACTCTGTTCCACTCCTCTATCGCACCCAACATCTCACCCATTATTCCCCACAACATCTTGCCCTGCAATCACAAAGGATAACACTTGCCTCTTTACCTCCTCCCTCCTCACTGACCAAGGCCTCAACAACTGCATAAAGCTCATGGCCATTTCATCTCTCTTCAGTTCCAAAGAAATGTTGTTATTATTAGCCTCGATACATTACATTAACTCTGTCATTTTTTTCTCAACAGATGCTGCCAAACCTGACTCCATGGAAGAAGTCGGAGTTGCTGCAGTAAGTAGACCCCAGACCAGAAAGCATGCCAAAGCAGAAGCGTGCTAAAATACTACAAGCACGTCAACAGAAATTTACAATTGCTTTGGTTGTGTTGGCAATAAGGCACCAAAGTGACTTGATTGCCCAGCAAAAGGAGCTGAATGTCACAGTTGTAGAAAATGTGGTCATTTTTTTAAAAAAAAATGTTGACATACTAAAATTAAATTCTGAAAGAAAACATCAGCAGAATGCACAACACAGCCCAAATATAAGAAGTAAGAGAGTCACAGCTGCAGAGGTTAGATGTCCCAGGAGAGATAATGATCCAGATAGTAAATGCTACTTGATAAATCTCAATACTGAGGGACAATCTATTGAGTTTAAACTGGACACTGATGTAGGAATTAATGTTGTCTGATAAGTTAGTGGTTAAAATAGACAAAGTTAAAAGCTTCTTCAATTAGTGTAAAGCCCAGAAGGAACAAATTTGTAAGACAAAGGTCAAATCATGGTTACATTCAAATATAAAGAGATAAATAACTGAACAGTTTTATGTCTTAAAGAATCTAGAAGTTTTACTCCTTAGTGGATAAGTATGGTCAAAATTAAAAGTAACTCAGGAAGACAGTGATGCAGAATTTATAAAGGAATTTCCTAAATTATGTTCAGGACTGAATAAACTGAAAAATAGGTACCACATTATATTGCAGTCGAATGCCACTGTTGTTTTGTTTATTTTATGACTTCAAGAAAAGCACTACACCCAATAAAGAAAATGAAAACAATATAGAGCCAAGGGGTAATATCATTAACCACACTAACCACTAAATGGTGCTCAGATATGGTCACTGTTCCCAAACCAAATGGAGACTTAAGACTTGATACAATGTACAAGACAGTACAAAGGGAAATCCATTCAATGCCATTGGTTGATGATAGCTTAACAAAGGTGATAAAGGGTACATCATTCACAAAGATGCAAAGAATTGATTCTGATTAGTACCCTTAGGCTGGGAATCAAACTTGTTAACTGCTTTTATCACAATTTTTTGGTTGATACATTTTAAATTGATATTTGGAATAGCCTCAGCACTTGAAATAATCCAGAGGGCTATGTCCAATATACTCCAAGGAAAGGAAGAATAATATGCCTTTTGGAAGATACGCTATTAGATAGTTTACCAAGATTGTAGAGTTAGAGAATGTTGAAAATATTGTAGGATGTATGCCCAACATTAAACAACAACTGTGAATTTGGGAAGGCTATAATCAAGTGGGATATATAATGCAAGGAACAGTCATGAAGGTTGATCCATAGAATCCCCACAGTGTGGAAACAGGCCATTCAGCCCAACAAGTTCACACCAACCATCCAGAGAGCATCCGCTCCAGACTCAGCCCCCAACCCAGCCCCAGAACCCTGCGTTCCCCATGGCTAACCTGCTTAACCTACACCTCCCTGGACACAAGGGGCAATTTAGCACAGCCAATCCACCCAACCTGCACATCTTTGGATTATGGGAAGAAACTGAAGCACCCAGACAAAGCCTACGCAGACATGGGAAGAATATACAAACTCCACACTGACAGTTGCCCAAGGCTGGAATTGAGCCTTGGTCACTGCTTGTGGGAGGCAGCAGTGCTAAACACTGAGCCACTATGCCATCCCAATCCTCAGAAAAGAAAGTGATCAGAGACTTTCCTCAATCAAAGAAAATAACTGAGCTACCGAAATTTCTAAAATGGCTAGATTAGCAGGTACTGTCAGGAAGGATGGCCAACATATATTCCAACGGTGTGGTTGGAAACACTGAAGTTAAGATTAAAATTTTTGGACACATTCCAATTGTAAACTGAAAAGCTTCAGTTTCCTTGAACAGAAAACCAGTACAAACATGACCATAATGCTTCAATCCTAAAGACTGAGAAACTATTAAAAGCTCTATACGTAGACAAGGAATGTGTATTTAAGCAGAGAGAAGGGTAAGTGTATGAAACAATCAATCTCAAAAGGAAACCTGATTGGGGAGAGTTGTGAAATTATCACAAAGACATTCCCTGTGACATTTAAGACTTTGGGCATATTGTACATAAAATGAATAGAAGACCTGAGAAGAGTTGTGTATTAATTGTTTAAGAAAATGATTTTAAGGGATCCTGACATATTGATGTTGTCACATCATATGGCCAAGACAGAAAGCTAGAGTTCTCATGGAAGTTTGTGCAGATCGACGACTGTATATATTATTAGTTTGTAAATAAAATAAACTATTCCTAAACTATACCCAGATTCTTGCCAGGTCCTAACATACTCACGAGATGACCTTCCTTTTCCATAATCTCTTCCAGTCCCACAACCATTGGAGATGTTTGCATTCCTCCAATTTTTACAGGTTATTTATCACAACTTCAGTTGCTCTATCATTGAAGGCTGTGCCTTCAGCAGCCAACATTGTAAACTCTGGAATTCCCGAACTAAACCTCTTTGTCTCTCCTCCCACTTTTCTTCTACCAAACTGCTCCTTAGAATCTATCTCTGGTCATTGGCCCTAATATAACCTCGTGTGAACTAGAGTCAAATTTTCCAATGATAAAACCAGCTGTAGTCCCTATTTGAAGTCCACTTGGGCTTCAGCTAGTAGGTGCTTTTGCATGGTTACATCATTAATGCTATTCTCATCGCCTCTGAAATAACTCCACAGAGGTCGGTATCCTATCACCAAGTCACCCTTTATCTCGAAATGGAGAGTTCTTGACACTGATCCAGCTCCCTCAGAGCTACCTCTGAGACTCCTGTTTATATCTGTGAGCCACTGCTCCCTAAATGGACCAGATAAACAGCCCCAATCAGTGAACTCATAATCTGAGATCCATCGAACTTACCATGTTACAGTCAATACACAATGTATGTAAGCTGTACATCCCAAAACTTGGTGGATTGTATTAAATAGCCATCCTTGTGCTGTTTACAACCAGCAAGGTGCTGAGTTGCCCAATCAGCCCATGCATGCACAACTAAAGAGTGTCCAATATTAGATGTCATTCCATGATTGGACAATATTTGCTAAATAATCCTGTGTGACTAAAAGGCAAATAAGAAAAGTGACCCTTTCTCTTACTATATTTTATGTATTAGTAAACTATCTAAAATATTGAATTTAAACATTAACCGACTCAAGATGATACAAAGGCAGGAAGTTTAAGTATGGGAAAAAAGAGCATGACATTTAGTCTGAAGGACAAGATCAATCACAAACAATAGGGTTTGACATGGCTGGTGAGGTTTGGTGTCTGCTTCAATTTTCCATGTGGTTTCAGAATATTGTCAGAACAAAAGACCTGAATTCCAACGACCAATTAACAAGATGCAGAATCTGAACAAATAAACTAATAATGTGAGCTCCCGTACACAACCTCTGACCCATGTGTTAATAGGAGAGATAAAACTTCAGAAAAACAAAGAGAGCCAAAAGCCTTTGGCTCTGAGTAGATCATCTGGTCAAGTATACAAAATTAACAAAGGCTGAAAATTTCCAGTTGATTAAATTGCACTGGGTCAGATGTTTATCCAAAACATTCAGAATTGTCTATTTTAAATGCATCCTCCCAATCACCCATTGACATAGCTTTGCAGTGCATCATGTGTCCTCACACCTATACATGTAGACATAGTTTAGAATAATTCATGTCCAAATCCCAGAATGAACTTAGTTTGTCCAAATAGGGTTAAAGGACCTGTTATGTAGTATTTTGTTCATGTAGTTTACGGGAGGTTAATTTGTTTTGTACGGGAACAGACTTTTTGGCAGTTATATTTTTGCCATACTTCCCTTTATCCACAAAGTAAAATCTCAAGATAAATTAATTATTTTTATCTCTATAATTATTGTTTTAATGCAATTTTTAATTTTACTAAGTTCATTCCAGACACATTATTTCCTCAATAAAACCATTGCGTTTTTTCCCACGTGTTCATCTATCCGTAAAACATAATTGGTGTTAATAGTTGAAACCTAGGTATTCAATGTCTCTGTATTTTCCAACCTGTAATATTTTACATTCTTCCTCTTTTGAATGTGCTTGAACTCCCTCACCACCTTCAGATAAAATGTGATTATATCGACTTGTGCAGAATTATGAAGGGTAAGGGCTCCTTTCAACAGTGCCCTGCAACACCTGTTTACCCCCTTAGTATACCAGTTTACTGAATACACTAACAAGTTTTAAGTGTGATCCCAGATCCTGATTGTCAGTGGATAATTCAAACTTGGGAAATGGTTTATGTCCAGCTCCAATCATGTTCTTACCCATATTGGACCATTCATATCCGAACTGTGATCAGCAGCAGGAAATTTGTACCCTTTCCTATAGGAATTAAGCCACCAATATTTTCCAACATCTTCATAGCTGAAGTGTAGCCTAACATTAAGATTTGAAGTAACGATCTCAGTTCTTTTTTGTATGGTTTACTGCAATATCACAAATTTTTGGCCATCAAAAATTTTTTTAAAAGTACCTGGATCTGCACCTTAAGTACTATAAGCTGCAGAGCTGTGGGCCGTGTGCAGGAAGGCGGCTTTAGAAAGAATATCTCAGTGTCTCTGGGTTGGCATAGACAAGTTGGGCAAAATGACCCACTTTTGTGCTTATCATTTCTCTGGTTCCATCAAATTTTCTGTTTGAAAGCAATAGTGTGGCTGCAACATATGCCTGAACGGAGAGATTCAAGACCAACTCATTATTAGGCCTTGGGCACCGTCTAAGTAGACTGGAAGATCTGTCTGTACAGGCAGCCTCTGCTGGTTTAAACAGTAACAGTGGCCCTCAGGTAAATGTCAGGAGGTAAGGAGAAAGGGAGGGAGCTAGATCAGAGAGGAGCTAGTGTTCTCCTTTTCAATACACAATTTTTAAAAAAAAATTGATGGTTACCACTTCAGTTGCTGACGAGCCCCACACAAGACAGGCCTGGCTCCTTTTACACTTATCACAGATAAATTATGTCAAGAAGATTAAAGAAGAGTGATGTAGATGCTTCAGAGATAAGTTTTCCTGCTCCTATGATGCTGCTTGACCTGCTGTGTTCATCCAGCCCCATGCTTGATATAGATGCTTCACCTTTGCAGTGTATAGAGATTAAAGATTATTTTAGGTACTGGCCAGGGATAGTAACTCCTTGCTTTCTTTATTTTCCTTCCTCTTAGCAATTAGAAAATTACTAAAACAGATTTTAAAATTCAAAGTTTATTACTTCATTTGGCTTCTGTCCCGTTTTACTCTTTCCAACCATTGCAGTTTCATGTCCATTTTTATTCACTCAATGTAATAACATAGTAAGGACATCTTGTTCAAATATCTTATTACCATTCTGATATGCTTGGTGCTTATGGAGACAATTAACTCTTCACCAGTTATTGTAACAACAGGCTGTCTCTATTTAACTGTATTAAACAGTGCTAAATTTGTGGGAAAATGAATCAAACGGTATGATTTCAAAGCAGAAGAAATTTATCTTGATAGTAGTCTTTAAAAATTAATTGGAACCATTCACCTTCAGGTAAAATCCACAATTATTCAAGGATTGCCCAAATATGGCATGTATGATTCAACTACAGGGCAGGGCAGACTTGGGGGGGGGGCAGGCCCCATATTTATTTTTGCCAGAACAGGAATCAAACCCTGCATCACTAAAATTATTCTGAATTACACTCAAGCTATTTGGCTAACTGACGTTACCGTCATTTCCTTCAAACATCTCTCTCTTTCTCTTTGTGTAAATAAATTGTGCTCTATCCATTGCTAATCACGCCTTTGTTTTTACTTGTAATTTTATTTTGTGGTTTAAGAAACACAAATTAACAAATTTGTATGTTTAAATCAAATTTAACTCATTGAGAACATCAGTGAAACCACAAAGTTATAATTATAAATACCAGAAAGTAACGTATCATTTAACAAGAAACAGAATGCACTAATTATTTTGTCTTCTCAATAGATTTTCCACTCTGAACAACAGTTTATTTATTGGAACTTTACCCAAATTATAACTACTATGGGTTAGACTTGTAATGCCAGAAACACAGGCTCAATTGTGCCGGGGTTTTTGGCAATACAACTGCCCTTTTTCAGATTGAAAATGCATTTGTGTTCTGGATACACAAATTTAGTATGGGCCACACTGGATATAATTTTGTTAATCGAGAGGTGTCCATTTCCCAGTTTAGAAGCAGATATTAGGCTTTTAACACAGACATCAAAGAGGCATGATACCTGTTTCTGCTCCCTCTTGTACGCCTGAGGCAGCCAGCACAAGCAG
This sequence comes from Ginglymostoma cirratum, assembly GCA_024137785.1. Taxonomy (NCBI): domain Eukaryota; kingdom Metazoa; phylum Chordata; class Chondrichthyes; order Orectolobiformes; family Ginglymostomatidae; genus Ginglymostoma; species Ginglymostoma cirratum. The sequence continues at coordinate 33,873,746 of JAHRHZ010000268.1, read as the reverse complement.
GAATTGTCCCTGGAAAACCCCACAGTAAGCAACACCCGCAGGTCCCCGGCCCGAGATTTCCAATCTAACTCATGACCCTGAGATAACAAGGTGTAGAGCTGGATGAACACAGCAGGCCAAGCAGCATCAGAGGAGCAGGAAGGCTGACATTTCGGGCCTAGACTCTTCATTTTCTGAAGAAGGGTCTAGGCCCGAAACGTCAGCCTTCCTGCTCCTATGATGCTGCTTGGCCTGCTGTGTTCATCCAGCTCTACATCTTGTTATCTCATGACCCTGCTCGCCAGGCATGCCCCAACCCTTCACCACCTCACATCCTCTGAACTCCGCCCAACAATTGTCACTGTCCCAACCTCCCAGTCTTCCTTTCTCCGCCTGCAATTGTAGTGTATGGCCCAGCCACCAATACTGCAAACCCTTGTGGTGTTCCATCCAGCTAACCTGACCCCACCTTCTGTCACATTTTATGACCCAGGTAATAATACTGCAGATATTATGACCTTACCCAGTCTTTTACCTGAATATTAGCTGTGCCAACTGCCTGCTGTAGCTTTGATACGACAATAAGTTTCAAAGCCCGCTATCTCATGTTTTTCAGACCTTTCTGTTTGAGATAAAGCTGTTAACATTCTACCCCAAAACAGATGCTGCCAAACATGTTTAATGACATAGTCGCGCAGTTTTATAGAAAGGGGCAGCACGGTGGCTCAGTGGTTAGCACTGCTACTTCACAGCACCAGGGACCTGGGTTCAATTCCACCCTCGGGTGAATGTGTCTGTGTGGAGTTTGCACGTTCTCCCTGTGTCTCTGGGGGTTTCCTCCAGGTGCTCCGGTTTCCTCCCACAGTCCAAAGATGTGCATGCAAGGTGGATTGGCCACACTAAATTGCCCGTAGTGTTCAGGGATGTGTAGATTAGGTGGGCTATAGCAGGGTCAGTCTGAGTGGGATACTTGAGGTTCTGTGTGGACTAGTTCAGCCAAAGGGCCTGTTTCCTCACTGCAGTGATTCCATGAGGAAACAGACCCTTCGGCCCAACTAGTCAATATGTCTGAAATGGCAGGAACTGCAGATGCTGGAGAATCTGAGATAACAAGGTGTAGAGCTGGATGAACACAGCAGGCCAAGCAGCATCAGAGGAGCAGGAAAGCCGACATTTCAGGCCTAGACCCTTCTTCAGAAATGCCAACCATGTTCCCAAACTAAACTAGACCCATTTGCCTGTAATTGGCCCATATCCCTCTAAACCTTTCTCATTCATGTACTTATCCAAATGTCTTTTAAATGTTGTAATTGTACCTGCATACACCACTTCCTCTGCAGTTCATTCCACACACGAACCACTCTGCGTAAAAAAAAAGTTGCCCTTATGTCCTTTTTAAATCTTTCTCCTCTCACCTTAATGTGCCCCCTAACTTTGAACTCCCTCACCCTATTCACCTTATCTATGCCCCCCAAGATTTTATAAACTATCTCTTCAGTTCCAATGAAGAGTTATATTGGATTTGAAATATTAACTTTTCCTCTTTCCAAAGGTGTTGCCTGCCCTTAATGTTTTTATTTTCTGTTTTATAATCAGCATTTTTCCCTTTCACTTACCAAGGGAATGCTTTCATATGAAGAAGTAAAATAATGATAAAAACACAATCAAATGGCACTATTTATTTTAAATGCTAGTAACTCCATATCCCGCTTCCAAAACGGGTGAAAAAAGATCAAAGAAATTAAGTTTACTGTTTTGAGGTGTTCATTAAATTCAAATGATCTTTTCTTCACCCAAGTGTACAACACAAGGTTTAATCTCGAAGTTGAGAATTTTGCATCACATCTCACCTCTGCTGTTAAGTCTCTAGTCTTGGGTTGTATAAATAATAAGGTGCTTGAGGAAGGAAATCAGATAAAGAAACTAGATTATTGTACTCCTTCAGATTTTTTTCCTATCCTTCTGGAGAAAATCAGATGTACTCATTGAATTGTGTTGACAACTTTCTAATATCGATGGTAACCAAGTCAAACCAGAGATTGTTGCCTCAATACAAGGAGCATTTGTATTAAACTTTCTGCAAATTTGAACAAAGTCTTTAATGTAGAAGGCCCTACCCTTCTAAGTTAACTCTCTGAATATTATTGGGCAATTTCAACTGAAAGATGTTAAGCAAGGCTGGCATTCTCGTTTAATTAAGAGAATCTTATTAACAACACAATGCTTCTAGTGTTACAAGTGTCTTTAAAAAAACGCTTAAGTTTAGTGACGTAATTTGATTTTTTTCATTCAAAGCCACATATTTGACAAGTGAGTGGCCAACATATTGGCATTTTAAAAAAAGATATTAAATGCTTGTAATTTTAAGAAGTAAATAAATAAATGCACAACAGGTTGATCAGCGCCTGAAAACGAGTGATAATTTGTTTGCCAGCATTTTCTGTTTTTGTTACACATTTTTGTTGATCATGATTTCGTTTTCAATGAAGTTAAGAGTGCCTGTGATTGATTTTCATTTTCAGTGGTGACATTCTCACCGCCTGCTCGATGAAGGTTGTCAGCAGCTTGAACCCTTTTCATGTTCATGGCTCAGTAGGAATATTTTGGAAGATTGCCAACACAGAATTAGTTTTGACAGGTAGCTTGTCATTCAGAGGGCCATAACATTCAATGGCTCTTCCGTAGAGAAAAATTGAAATGTGTCCTGAGGCAGAGTGTAGGTTAGACATGGGGGATGTTGATGAGGGAACTATTCCAGGATGGGACCAAGCAGAGATCAATTGGCAGAGAAGATTAAAGTAGGATCAGGCAATTTACTGATGAACTAATCTGGTTTTTAAGGTGTTTTCCTTCTGGGATTCACTGTGGCACCATTAGTACCAAGGTTTATCATTCTGTGCTGTAGATGAGCATGCAGTGCCCAGAACACTTGGTTCATCCAGTGAAAAGAGCAATATCAGTGTTCATAAATATAGTGTAGAACCCCAATTTTAACAAGATCAAAATAATGCAGATGCTGGTGATTGGAAATAAAAACAAAATGCTGGAGAAACCCAGCATGTCTGGCAGAATCTGTGAAGGCAGAAACAGTTCTCCAGAACTTTGTCTTTATTTTTAACATAGCCCCTGCATGTTCACATACTGCCATCTATTTCTAGGTCCACATAAAACAAGTGGGAGTTAAAAGTCCTGTGATACTTCACTGTTACTGCCATGAAGTCGAAGTTTGGATGTTCCACAGATGCCAGTCACCCTCTAGAATAACTCGGGCATGTTCTAAATTTTAGACCAAACACCATAAGATTGTAATATTTAGGAACAGCTCTCAGCCCATCAGGTCTGCTCCACCATTCAATAAGATTGCCGTGATCTGATAATCCTTAAGCAAAATTTTCATGGTGTATCCCCATAACCCTGACTCCTTTAGTGATTATAAAATCTGTCTTATCTCTGCCTTGAATATACTTAACAATTTAACTTCTACAACCCTCTGTGTCAAAGAATTTCGTAAAATCATTATCCTTGGACAAAAAAAATTCCTCCTCATCTGTCTTGATTGTGCGACCTCTTATTCTGAGATTATGCCCTCTGGTTCTAGACTGTCTCACAAAGAAAAACAACCTCTCAGTATTTAAGATAACAAGGTGTAGAGCTGTATGAACACAGCAGGCCAAGCAGCATTAGAGGAGCAGGAAAGCTGACGTTTCGGGTCTGGACCCTTCTTCCCTTCTTTCTGAAGAGGGGTCCAGACCCGAAACATCAGCTTTCCTGCTCGTCTGATGCTGCTTGGCCTGCTGTGTTCATCCAACTCCACAAAGTTTCATTCTGTATTTTACTATTAATCTTTACCACATTGTGTATTTTTGTTTTCAATTTGACACTATCATTAAATTCCTTGTTTACCCATGATCAGTTTATCCCCTTCCTAAAATCCCTTTTCCTCACTGGGATATAACTTTGGTGTGAGTCATAAAATATTTTCTTAAACACCTGTGTTTATTCTTCAGCTGTTTTTTCCACTCAGTGGCTTTCTCATTGACTATTTCTAACTCAGCCCTCATCCCTGTGTATTTACCCTTATTTATGTTTAGTACAGTTACTTCCAACCCATAATCAAATGACATTTCCCTGATTTTTTTTTTGCGCCCTTAATATCAGCTGGTCAAACAGAGTATCCAATTGAAACCAGTTGAGCTTCTCTATATGTAAAAACAGCCGTAAAAACCACCTCCTTCATCAGCTTAATTCCACTATTTATTTTCTTCGACATACAAAGCAGAAAAAAAACATAAGTAATAGGTTAGAGGATAGGAATTTTATCAGGAACCAGCAATAATAACTAAATAGAAAGGGAAAAGTTTGGTTATGGATGTAAATTGGCAAGAAATATATAAATAAGAGCTACTACTGTTATTAAAAATAAAGACAGTAACTAAAGTAAATGGAGGACCTTAAGAGGATGCAACTGGGGAGCAGGGAAACGGTAGGTAGCTTAAACCAATATTTTGTGTTGGTCTTCACAGTAGAGGACTCTGATGAAGATCCCAAAGATACAGGTAAACGAGGAGATAAAGGGAGCAATGATCTTGCAATAGGCTGTATCATGAGAGACAAGTATTTGACAAACTAACGGAACTAAAGACTGACAAGTCACCTGGACCTGATGCTCTGCATCCAAGGATCTTAAAGCAAGTGGCTGCAGAGATTGGTCAAAACATTTCAGAATGCAAAACCATTAAGGTGATGTCTCTGTTCATGAATGGAGGAAGAGAGAAATCAAGAAAGTATAGGACAGTTAATCTAAGGAAGGAATAGCAAGTCATTTAGAAATGCTTAACACAATCAAACTGTGTCAACATGGTTTTGTGAAAAGGAAGTCATGTTTAACAAATTTGCTAGAGTTGATAAAAGGGAAGTGACAGATGTAGTATGTTTGAATTTCCAGAAGGCTGATAAAGTACTACAATATAGGATCTCACGCCATTGAGGGTAATGTATTAGCATGGATTGAGGATTGATTAACACACAATAGTCGGAGAGTTGGGATTAATAGGCCTTATTCAGCTTGGAAAGGCATACTAGTGGAGTACCAGAAGAATCAGCCTGAGAATCTTAATCTTTGTTCTGTATTAATGACTTGGAGAAGGAAGTACACAGTGTAATGTGTGTTCCCTTCTCCAAGTCATTAACATTAGGATTCTGAGGAACGGTCACCAGACCCAAAATGTTAACTGTCTTTTTTCTTCACAGATGCTGCCAGACCTGCTGAGCTTTACAGCAATTTCTGTTTTTGTTCTGATTTACAGAATCTACAGTTCTTTCAGATTTTATTTTGTAATGTATCATATTTGGCGATGGTACAAAAATAGCATGTTGTGATGAGGACATCAGGAACCTGCAAGAGGATATAGATAGGTTGATTCTTATCTATAATAAGCTTTGCAGATGGAGTTTAATACAATAAAGTGTGAGGTGATACATTTTCATAGTAAGGATCAAAAAGCAGACTATTCTTTAAATGGAAAGAGACTTCAACAAAGTGCAACATGGAGGAATCTGAGTGTTCTTGTGCATGAAACACAAAATGTTATCATGTAGGTGCAGCAAGCAAGTAAGAAGACAAATGGAATTTTGACCTTTATTGCTAGGAAGTTGGAGTTTAAATGTAGGATTGTGTTGTTACAATGGTAAAGTGTGTTAGTGAGACTAGAGAATTGTGTACAGTTTTAGTCTCTGTTTCTTGGAAAAAAGGATGTCTGAGCATTGAAGGCCATGCAAAAGAGATTCACTGAGATAATTCCTGGGATGAAAATGTTGATGCATCCAGAACTGCGAAACAAGTTAGACTTAATTTAGTCGCGTTTAGAAGAATGAGAGATGATCATGCGCCACCAGTGGCAGCAGATTCATACTCCAACACAATCTACAACCATGTAGACCAGCAATTCCCCAACTCTACCATTACCAACCAATCAGGGGATCAGTGCTTGGTTAATGAAGAACGTAAGACAGCATGACAGAAGCAGCACCAAGCATACCTATAAATTAAGATTCAACCTGGTGAAGCTACAAAACAAAACTACATGTGTGTCAAACCACATAAGCAGCAAGTGATAGATATGGCTAAGAGACTCCAACCAATGGAACAAATCTAACCTCTATAGTTCTGTCATATCCAGTTGTGAATTATAGTGGACAATTAAACTCGCTGGAGGAGGAGGAGGCACCACACATGTCCCCATTGTTAATGAAGGGGGAGCCCAGCACACCATCGCAAAAGATGAGGCTGAATCCTTCACCAAAACGTTCAGCCAGAAGTGTATAGTAGATGAACAAACTTGGCCTCTTCAGAGGTCCCCAGCATCACAGACATTTGTTTTCAGCCAGTTTGATTCACTCCATGTGATATCAATAACTGGTCGAAGGCTTTGGATACTACAAAGGCTGTCAGCCCTGACAACATTTCAGTGATAGTATTGAAGACATGTACTCCAGAACTTGCTGCACATCTAACCAGCACTTTAGTACAGTCACAACACTGGCATCTACTTGACAATCTGGAAAATGACCCAGGTGTGCCCTGTACCCAAATAGCAGGACAAATCCAACACCGGCAATTATTGCCCTATCAGTCTATTCTCAACCATCAGTAAAGTGATGGAGGGTGTTATCAACAGTGTTATTAAGTAGCACTTGCTTGGCAATAACCTTCTCAGTTTGGATTCTATCAGGGCCACTTAGCCTGAACTCATTATAGCCTTGGTTCAAACCTGGCCAAAACAGCTGAATTCAGAAGTGAGGCGACAGTGACAGCCTTTGATACGAAGGCTACATTTGACTAAAAATGGCATCAAGAAACCCTAGCAAAACTGGGGTTGAGAAGGAGAGTACTTTATGGTAACCTCAGCTTGTACAGGAATTGAACCCACACAGTTGGCATCACTCTGCATTGCAAGCCAGCTAGCTGGCCAGCTGAGCTAACTGACTCCCAGCCTGCCTAATAACAATGTAGGTATCTCCAGACCTCAAGGACTGTGGCAGTTCAAGAAGGTGTCTTACTACCACCTTCTCAAGGCTGCCACTGATGCCACATTCCATGAATTAATAAAAATAATCACTTGTAGACATATTATTGTTAAGTTGACTGGGCATATATTCTCTGGAATTTTGAAGAGTGAGAAGTGAGCTTATTCAAACACATTAAATTCTTACAGGAGCCAACAGGGTAAATGCAAACTGGCTGGAGGCTGCTAGTGCAGGGAGGATAGTGGCGCATCGAGAACCACACATGACAATTTCAGAATAGAGGGTAAGCAATTTAGGACTGAAATGAGAAGGAATTTCTCCCCTCAGAAGATGGTGAATCTTGCAATTCTCTTCACGGAACTGTGAGGATCAATTGTTGAGTATGTTTAAGACTGAAATTGAGAGAGTTCTCATATTAAAACATCAAGGGATATGGGAATGGTACTGGAAAATGGTATTGAAGTGGATGATTTGCTATGATATAATTAAATGGCAGAACACACTTGAAGGATTGTATAGCCTACTCATGTTCTTATTTCTTATGCACTCATCTTCTAATATTGCATGTGTATTTCAATTTTGTTGTCATTGCGTGATTGTTTAACCTCCATCGAGCTTAATTTTCCTTATTAAAAACCTTCAACATTGATTATAGTAATGCATTAAATTGGGGTGATTCACGAGGCAACAAGAATCATCAAGAAGCAATTAACCTTGCTCACAATAATTCCAATTGTGGAAAAGTTGAAAGGTCACTTGCAGTTCATTTTTGTTTGTGTCCAATTAAGCAGATCCACTGATCTGAGAAAGTGCAATCAGTTCACCTGGAATTTTGAAACTATGGCACTAGCATTAGACTTTTTCAACTGGTGACCTATACAAAGTAAGTATAAGCATGTGGACTCAAAAGATTCCCCTCCATCCTGCAAAAAGCCAAAGGCTGTTTAAGGCTTGAATGATGACAGAGCAAGATTGAGCTGATAGAGAGTTTATAACAGGAAGGATACCACAGGTGCAGAGTGAAGGCACAAGCTGAACAACAGAATAACCAGCCAGTGAGTTTAAAATTCTCCAAAAGGTTGATACTAAGCAAGAAATCAGTTGGCTTATACTGGAAACTCAAAGACTAACCAACATAAACTGCTTTTAAACAGTGAATAATATAGTGAAGGATGTCAATTGAACTTAGTTCTTATAAAGCATATGAAGTATAACAATAACATATAAAATGCTTAAATCCTTTATATTGAAGTTGCATTGTCCCTAAGCTTGAGACCGATATAAAACAGAATGTTGAGCTCTACACAGAAGTTGGCCTTAAGATTCTGCAGAACTCTAGGTTTCAATAAAAATAACCAATGTTAAACAGCTTTGGATAGAACAGAATTCTTTATTTGTATCCTGAGCAAGTCAGTAAGGACATTTTAAAACACAACCACTGAAAATCCGATCCTATGGGCTGGATTTTCAATGCAAGACCAAAATCCTGACACAAGGAGAAATTCCTAGGAATGACCGTACGCCTGAGCTGCATCAATATTGCAAAGTGACTTTTAAATTTAGATAGATTTATTGGCCAAAGGCTGAGCTTAATGGTCAATTAGAGATGCCTAATGTTTGCAGGAGCTAAGGGCTGTCTGGCTTGTATTAGTGAAAAAGCCAATGTGGTTGCTATGCCTTCCTGATTAGTGCAGTCAGCTCCTCATAAGGCCAACGAGTCAAAAGCAGGAATCATGCTGGTACTCATTGGCCTTCAGATTGCAATACAAAACAACTGCCAACACAATTACTTGGACCTTGCAAAGAACCTCAGAGCTGGGCATAAAGTTGTGCATATATGTGAAAATTCCAAACCTAAATGGGCAATCCTTTGAAAAACTCTGTAAGGAGCTTAATGAGTCATTAATTGGTGCTGACCATGTTTGTCACTTGCTCCCCTCCTTCAGTTGGCCCACTGAAAAATTATGATCCCAGTTATGGTGATACAAGTCAACCTGGAACTTTAGTTAAGTGTGAGTTGCACAAGTTTTTCAGAAGGATTATTACCTCAAAGTCTAGCAAGTTATTTCACTGTATCTTACCAAATGCACCTTATTAGTTACCTACCCCATCCCTATGGTGTCCTTCATGTCTGATTCTACCCCAATCTTACTCACTGGATACCATAGAATCCCTACAGAGTGGAAACAGGCCCTTTGGCCCAACAAGTCCACACCGACCCTCAGAGCATCCCACCTAATCTACACATCCCTGAACACTATGGGCAATTTAGCATAGCCAATCCACCTAACCTGCACATCTTTGGACTGTGGGAGGAAAACTCCACAAACATAGGAAGAATGTGCAAACTCCACACAGACAGTTGCCTGAGAGTGGAATCCAACCTGGGTTCCTGGTACTCTGAGGCAGCAGTGCTAACCACTGAGCCATTGTGCCACTGACAGACCGGCATTGCTGACACTTGACCATTATTAAAAAGCTACTGTACACCGAATGAACACTGGCATTGAGAAGCTGCCCTGCTTGGTCAAAGACAGAGTCCAGACATGTCAGAAAAGGGGAAGATGGTGCTGCAATTCTCCGATAGGGTTCTGTAGGTCTTGGTCAAGATGGATGGTGCAAAAGACAGGTGTCCTCTTTCCAGAGGACTGGCAGAACAAACCATGCCAATAGGCCCTGGCATCCTGATCCAAAGACACTGTCACCAACGTCCATGTCTGCAGCTGCTTGGAAAGCCGGGTCCAACACCTTTGGTAGGGAGGTGCACATCCTGCACTCAGGCATTAGTGCTTGGGATTAAATGTAATAGGGCGAAGGGGAAACCCTTCTCCATCTCCGGCAACCACCTAGAAACCAATATCCATTTCAAGCCCACTGATTCCCACAGCTACGTAGAATACACCCCATCCCACCCACCTTCCTGCAAAAATGCCATCCCCTATTCCCAGTTCCTTCACCTCCGCCGCATCTGCTCCCAGGATGAGGCACTCCGCTCCCGTACATCTCAGATGTCCTTGTTTTTCAAGGACCGCAACTTCCCCCCCCTCAGTGGTTGAGAATGCCCTCGACCGTGTCTCCCGCATTTCCCGCAACTCATCCCTCAAACCCCCTCCCCGCAATAAAAACCAAAACAGAATCCCTCTCGTCAATAAGACCATAAGACCATAAGACGTAAGAGTGGAAGTAAGGCCATTCGGCCCATCGAGTCCACGCCGCCATTTAATCATGGCTGATGGGCATTTCAACTCCACTTACCCACACTCTCCCCGTAGTCCTTGATTCCCTGCGGGATCAAGAATTTATCAATCTTTGCCTTGAAGACATTCAACGTCCCGGCCTCCACTGCGCTCCGTGGCAATGAATTCCACAGGCCCACCACTCTCTGGCTGAAGAAATGTTTCCTCATTTCCGTTCTAAATTGACCCCCTCTAATCCTAAGGCTGTGCCCACGGGTCCTAGTATCCCCACCTAACGGAAACAACTTCCCAGCATCCGCCCTTTCTAAGCCATGCATTATCTTGTAAGTTTCTATTAGATCTCCCCTCAACCTTCTAAACTTTAATGAATACAATCCCAGGATCCTCAGCCGTTCATCGTATGTTAGGCCTACCATTCCAGGGATCATCCATGTGAATCTCCGCCGGACACGCTCCAGTGCCAGTATGTCCTTCCTGAGGTGTGGGGCCCAAAATTGGACAGAGTATTCTAAATGGGGCCTAACTAGAGCTTTATAAAGTCTCAGAAGCATGTTTGTCAGACACGACCTCCCCTTACTAAATCCATGCTGAATTGTTCTAATCCGACCCTGCACTTCCAAGAATTTAGAAATCTCATCCTTAACGATAGATTCTAGAATTTTACCAACAACCGAGGTTAGGCTAATTGGCCTATAATTTTCCAGCTTTTGTCTTGATCCTTTCTTAAACAAGAGGGTTACAACAGCGATTTTCCAATCTTCTGGGACTTCCCCTGACTCCAGTGACTTTTGAAAGATCACAACCAATGCCTCTGCTATGGGGTGGTACGTCCTCACGTACCACGCCACCAACCTCCGGATCCAACTCATCATCCTCCGAGACTTCCGCCATCTACAATCCGACCCCATCACCAAAGACATTTTTCCCTCCCCACCCTTATCTGCCTTCCGGAAGGACCACTCTCTCCACGACTCCCTTGTCCGCTCTACACTCCCCTCCAGCCCCACCACACCCGGCACTTTTCTCTGAAACTGCAGGAAATGCTACATCTGCCCCTACACCTCCCTCCTCACCCCCATCCCAGGCCCCAAGAAGACCTTCCACATCAAGGAGATGTTCACCTGCACATCTGCTAATGTGGTATATTGCATCCGCTGTCCCCGTTGTGGCCTCCTCTACATCGGGGAAACCAAGCAGAGGCTTGGGGACCGCTTTGCAGAACACTTACGTTCAGTTCGCACTAAACAACTGCACCTCCCAGTTGCAAACCATTTCAACTCCCCCTCCCACTCCACAGACGATATGTCCACCCTGGGCCTCCTGCAGTGCCACAAGAATGCTACCCGAAGGTTGCAGGAACAGCAACTCATATTCCGTTTGGGAACCCTGCAGCCCAATGGTATGAATGTGGACTTCACAAGCTTCAAAATCTCCCCTCCCCCTACTGCATCCCAAAACCAGCCCTGCTCACCCCCGCTTCCCTAACCTGTCCTTCCTCCCACCTATCCCCTCCTCCCACCTCAAGTCCCACCCCCATCTCCTATCTACTAACCTCATCCCGCCCCCTTGAACTGTCCGTCCTCACTGGACTGACCTATCTCCTCCCTACGTCCCCACCTACACTCACCTTTACTGGCTCCATCCCCGCCTCTTTGACCTGTCTGTCTCCTCTCCACCTATCTTCTCCTCTATCCATCTTCTATCCGCCACCCCCTCCCTCCCTATTTATTTCAGAACCCCGTTCCCCTCCCCCTTTTCTGAAGAAGGGTCTAGGCCCGAAACATCAAGCTTTCCTGTTCCTTGGCCTGCTGTGTTCATCCAGCTTGTTATCTGCACATCAGGTGATCTTTCTCACAAGGAAACAGGAGGGTGCTGGTCAATGGTCCTGAGGTATTATCACTGGACTTTTAATCCAGAGATCCAGATAGTGTTCTGGGGACTTAGGTTTGAATCTTGCCATGGCAGATGGTGGAATTTAAATTCAATAAATACCTGGAATTAAGAGTCTAGCAATGACCATGACACCGTTGTCGATTGTGGGAAAAGCACATCTGATTCACTAATGTCCTTTAGGGAAGGAAACTGCCATCCTTGCCTGGTCTGGTCTACATGTGACTCCAGACCCACAGCAATTTGGTTGATTCTTAAAACTGCAAGAATTGTGGATGCTGTAAAACAGAAATTGCTGGAAAATCTCAGCGAGTCTGGCAGCATCTGTGGAGAGAAATTAGAGATAACGTTTCAGGTCCGGTGACCCTTTCTCAGAACTTAACTGACTTAACTAACTTGACACTCAACTTCCCTTTGGGCAATTAGGGATGGTCAATAAATGCTGGGCCAGCCTGCGATGCCTTCAACTTATGAATGAATACAAAAACCCTTCTTTATCTTATTTACCAGTGATGCATCATTTCTGTAGCCTAGGCTTCAGTCAGGTGCAGGGGTCTATAGACTGTACACACATCATGCTGAAAGGCCATACATTCATGTAACTGAGTTCATTGATAGGAAGGGCTTCCATTCCATCAACAGGCAATCATCTGTGATGATCAGTACCGTTTCTTGGACGTTTGTGCACATGGTACCGTGGGAACTGCAGTCATACTCCTGCTGTGTTCAAGAAACTAGCTGGCTTACTAGGCTGGTTACTGGGGACAAGTGCTATGCTTTGTGACTGTGGTTGATGAATCCATGATGCAACCCCATGACTGAGGCAGAGTGTGGATGCAGGGCAATGGTAGAGCAGACATTCAGCTGGGCGAAAATGAGACTACCCTGTTGAGAACGGTCCCAGGGTCCTGATTGTGCACTCCAGACAGACTGATCCAATTAGAAGGTGCTAAGTTGTTACCTGTTTGCATTCTGGGAGTGGACTTCTCAGTCAGTGTGGACATGAAGGGTATCGTGGAAGAACCTGCTGTTAAGGAACGGTTAGCTCCGAACATTGCATTGCAATATTGTAGTGTTTCTGTCCCTCCTTCCTCCTCTAACCAAAACAAAAGGGAGAAGCAAGGTTCAGAGGAGACAGAACTTTGTGAGAGGAAGGTTGGCAGTGAAAGTTCCAGTGGGTAAAGGAGCGTGAGCCTAAACTGTTTCTGGAAACTGTTGTTGGTGGGTAACTGGAAAGTCTTGAGAAATTATGAATACAAGCAGAAGTTGTTGGAAAAGTTCAACAGGTCTGGCAGTATCTTTGAAGAAAAAACCTAAGTTAATGTTTCGGGTCCGGTGACCCTACCTCAGAACTGATGGTAGCTGAGAAAATTTTGGTTTATATGCGGAAAATAGGGAAGGGGATGGGGTAGGGAGTAAACAATAGGATGGAACCTAAAGAAAGAGAAGAGCAGTTGGATAGACAAAGGAGTTGATAATGATTTGTTTAAGTGGGTGAATAGCTGTTAATGGGGATTGATAGCGACTAACAATAGGTAGTGTGTAAGAGCAGGTTATGTGATAACAAGGCCTGGTGTATGGAGTGTGGAGGTTTAGGACCTGGGAGAGTTTAGACCCTAAAATCATTAAACTCGATATTAAGTCTGGAGGGCTGCAGGGTCCCCAAGCTGAAAATGAGGTGATTTTCTTCCAGTTTGCAATGAGCTTTGCTGGAACACTGCAGCAAGCCAGAGACAGAGATGTTGGCCACGGTACAGTGTGGTGTGTTAAAGTGGCAGGCAACAGGTAGTTCAGGGTCTTTTTTGTGAGCAGAATGTGGATGTTCTGCAAAGCGGTCACCCAGTCTAAGCTTTGTTTCTCCAATGTAAAGGGGACCACATTGCGAGCAGCGAATGCAGTAGACTAGATTCTGGGAAGTGCAGGTGAAGTGTTGTTTGGGCCCTTGGATAGTGGGGAGAGAGGAGGTAAATGGGCAGGTGTTGTACCTTTGCCACTTGCAGGGGAAGGTGCTGTGGGGCTGTGGGGAGGGTGTTGGGGGTGAAGGAAGAGTGGACCAGGGTGGAGGACATGAATAACATGCCAGTAATTGATGGTAAAGAGACTATGCTATGTGAGGACCTAGAAATAATCATTATCATGAAAGAAATAATGTTGGACAAGCTAATGGACCTAAAAGTAGACAACACTATTTGCCAAAGCTATCTTATATCCCCTTTTTGTACTCCTGATTTCCCTCTTAAGGATAGTCCTGCTGCTTTATACTGTTTTAGGGATTTTCTAGATTTCTGATGTCTATATCTGACATATGCTTTCTTCTTTTTCTTGACCAAAACCTCAATTTCTCCAGTCATCCTGTCCCAGGAAGTGTCAGCCAGGCTGTGCCACTTTTCTGTCATGGTAAGCTTTGGTTTGCGGCTGTTGTGCAATTACATCGATGGTGAAGGACAACTCCTGACTGCCAATGCTTGGCCAAGTGCACAGTTCGGGTTCCAAGATTGTGCCAGCATCAAGGAAACAGGGATATCCTGACGCTGGGGAGTGCTTAGAGTCACAGAGCTAGGAAACAGACCCTTCGGTCCAACTAGTCCATGTCGACTATGTTCCCAAACAATACTAATCCCACTTGCTTGTGTTTGACCCAGCAGCATCAGCCAAAGCAATGTAACAGGATTTCTTTGTGAACTTTGTTCAATGGATCTGAGTTGCACAAAGTCATCTTTAGTTGAGAGTAAATGTTGTGATGCTGACATCCTATGTGTCTTCTTCATCTTTCGCAGTCCATCAGGGTCAAGGAGAACCTGCTTCCATTCAAGACGAAGGGAGGAGTTGGTGGGGTAGGCTCTTCAGTGGCTGAATAGTCCAATCCTGAAGCCACTGACTCTGCCACTGGTCGGGCAGAGTGGGTGAGATGCTCTGGATTCTGTGTGTGCTTTCCGCTGCTTGTAATTGGTCTCCACCTGCTCCACTTGGTAATGCTCGAAGTGGCAGGTGCCCTCGTGTGTGCTTCTCCTCCATTTTGTGAGTTCTAGGGCAAATGATTCCCATGTGTCAGTAGTGATGTTATATTTGTTAGGGAGGCTTTCAGGGTGTTCCTGTAGTGTTTCCTTGCTCTCGTTTACTATTGCAGAGCTCAGAGCAGAGTGTTTGTTCAGGGAATCTCGTGTTGGGCATGTGGACAATGTGGCCTGCCCATTGAGTCTGGTCGTGCGTGTCTAGTACCTTGATACTGGGGATATTGGCCTGGAAGAGGACACTCACATTGATACACCAATTCTGCCAGTAGCTTTGAAGGGTTTTACAAAGGCAGTGCTATTGATAACTCTCCAGGGGTTTGAGGTGTCTGCTGTACATGGTCCATGTTTCTGATGCATACAGGAGGGTGGGACCATGGCTACTCTGTAGATCATGAACCTGGTGCAAACTTTGAGGTCTCAGAGTTCCTCAGGCACTCAAAATTTGCGCTGACTCATTGGAGTCAATGTCTGCTCACACCGAGAGGAAGCACCTAAGGTATGGGAAATGAGCCATGTTGTTCAAGGGCTAGCTGTGAATTTTGATGGTCAGGATGGGGAATGGGTGGGGGTGGAGGTGGTGGGGGTCGGAGTCAATGTCGTGTGGTGGAGCAGGCTGGTAGAGAACTTTTATTTTCCAAATGTTCAGTCTGAGGCCCTTTCTCTCATACTCCACTGGGAATTTGTTGATAATTGTTTTTATGTCAGTCTCTGAGTGTGACACACATATGCATCATCTATGTGCTGCAGCAGGACGAAAGTCAGGGGGGGTCTTGGTTTTGGCCTGGAGGGATTGAAAATTGAACAGTATCCCACTCGAGCTTGTAGGTTCACTCCCCTTCGTCTGGATCTTCATGGAGATGGCATGGAACGTTGTAGTGAAAAAGATGGAGAAGAGCATAGTGGGATGACACAGGCCGGTTTTGACCCCAGTCTGACAGACACAATTATGTAGAAATAGTTGGACAGGTGGTTCACTGAGATCTGTTCTCACACATTTGGAAACTCAATTCTTTGTGTTGGATTTAACAATGATAAAACTAGAACAAAAGTTTTGCAGGTTGTGTGACCAACAGATGTTTGGCTCTGTCACTTTAGTGGCTTCATGATGAAGTCTATACTCATGCAATTCTGGTCTCCTTGCTATAGGAAGGATGTTGTGAAACTTAAAAGGGTTCAGAAAAGATTTACGAGGATGTTGCCAGGGATGGAGGGAGAGGCTAAATATTCTGGGCCTATTTTCCCTGGATTGTCGGAGATTGAGGGGTGACCTTATAGAGGTTTATAAAATCATGAGGAGTGTGGTAGGGTAAATAGACAAGTTCTTTGCTCCAGGGTGGAAGAGTCCAAAACTAGGGGGCATACGTTTAAGGTGAGGCGGAAAAAATTTAAAAGGGACCTAAGAGGCAACTTTTTCACACAGAGGGTGGAACGTGTATGGAATGAGCTGTCAGATGAAGTGGCAGAGGCTGGTACAATTACAAAACTTAAAAAAACATCTGGATGGGTATATGAATATGAATATGAGGGATATGGGCCAAATGCTGGCAAATGGGTCTAGATTAATTTAAGATACCCAGTTGGTATGGATGACTTGGACTGAAGAGTCTGTTTCCATGTTGTACAGCTCTATGACTATATAACTCTAACTACCCCTGCATTAAGAGAGAATATTTACCTCAGACAATAAGATTCTCTCATCAATTGAGAAAGTGATTACATATAATGCCACTGAGCAGCACAGGAAGATCATTTGCAGGGGTATCCTACATTAGAGACACAGGCTTCAATGCATATGAGACTACTATATACATAAACATCTTAATAACAGGAATTGAAAAGCCACAGGAAGAGAAAGAACTGGGACAGGCAGCAAAACCACCAGCTAAATAATTTTACATGAGCCAAAGATAATCCATCAAAAATGGATCATAATTCAGCAGTTATTGAATGCAGAGCAAGTACATTCTGATCCATTAAATGCTTCAGTTCAACCTTCATTCATGGACATTTTCCATTCCACGTGAACAACAACTTTTTGCAACTTAGATATGAAAAGGTAACACATAGAACGGACAAAGAATACTTTGAGTAAACAGAGAAGCTTTGAAAAGATAGCTATGATCTGAACACCCACCTTCTCAAGAAGGTCAAGGATAAATATGACAAAAGATCAAAGCCATTGTCTTTGGTTTACATTTCAACCTCTATTTCCTAACCAATGACTCAAGCCATCCCGATGGTCACTGCTGTCATTTGTTTGTGGAACTAACTACTGTCCACTAACGTTTGGGTAGAATTGGGATTTTGCTCTTGAATTTGTGTCAGCTACTCATCTGGCATCAGTTATATCTGTTGAATTAATTTGTTCAGCAGTCTGTTTTGCTGTCTAAACAACTTCAGTGAAAGATTCCTCGATGAGCTCAAGCTATGTGGAATGAGTGGGATGTTGTATGAGGAAAGATTGGACAGGCTGGTCTTCTTTCCACTGGAGTTTAGAAAAGTGAGGGGCAACTTGATTGAAGTGCATAAGATCCTGAATGGTCTTGAAAAGCTGGATGTAGAAATTGTTTCCTCTTTTGGGTCAGTCTAGAATTAATAAGTGCTATTTTAAATAAGGAGTCACTTTTCCAGGACAGCAATGAGGAGACTTTTTTTCTCTCAGAATGTTGTGCGATGTTGGGATTTATTTCCTCAGATGGCAGCGGAAGCAATGTCTTTGAATACTTTTAAAACAGATGTTGATAGGTTCTTTTTAGACAGGAGAAAGAAAGACTATTGGGGTAGATAGGAGTGTGGAACTCAAAACACAAATAGGTTAGCATCATCTTATTGAATGGCAGACAAAGTTCGAGGGGCCAGATGGTCTACTTCAGTTCCCATTTCCTACGCTTGCATAAATTTAAAATTTACTGAGTGCTGCCTTGCCTTTGCTGGACATACAACATTAATCGATGCACATGCTTTAGATCACCTTATACTGTTGACACGGTGTGTGAGGTTAACAATATGGAAAGCTTGCTCATTGTGTGAAATTTGCCATTTGCTTGGATGGAATCTCATTAATGAGCATGCATTGGTGCCCCTTCTTAATGCTTTCCTTTCTACCAGTGCTTTGGTGTTGTACCACCTTGTTGATCATCTGTGTTCTGTTCTGGAGTTTGACTTGGCTTTTGGAACCAGATTTCTGCTCCTTGACATAGGTAACAAGAAAAGCTGGATTACTTTTATTTGGATGCAACAAACCATACCTGTTACAGATTTTGTTGGTTTGGTGTGCTTTCCAGACTATAAAAATATAGGTGGCTCTACCTAAGGCATGTAAGTGTTGTCAACCTACCATAATGACTTCAATACTTGCATTCATCCTCAAATAATGGAATGGCACTTTGTCTTGTACAGATAATCCTCCCTAAAAGCTTTAATTGGCATGAAGGTGATTGCTAACTCAATGAACGTTACTGACAAGTTTTTGGAAAATCCACACTCATGCCCTTTGTTGTGACATTATCTGACAGAACTGCTCAATAGCCTGTTGGGGTTGCTGTCTGTAAGACATAATGTGGAACCTGTTAATATGATATTAATTCTGTTAATCTGGTTTTAGGAACCTTCCAGATTCATTCTGGATCTTTTAGATTATCTGTGGAAAGACACAATGTGTTAATTCCATGAAGCCTATCTTTGTCAGTAGCAAACAAGATTTCCTGAGCTCTTTTCTTGAGATCACCTATTGTTTAATTTGTAAAGTAAAACTGTATACATTGTTTGCACTGTTGTATGTCAATATGGGTGTCTCTTGTTGCCTGATTAAACTATCCATGGTTCTGCCTTGTACCATTTTAAGACACATGTGCCTAGCTTTGTGTCAGTATAAATTAAGACTGTTGTTCCACTGTCCTTGTCCCTTTTAAGCTGTTGTTTAAAGAATTGCAGCCCCCTTAATTTTCACCACATCTAAAGCTGAATATGTAAAGCAGTTGCTCTTAGAAAGGGAGAAGATAATTTAGAATTATTAAAAATAGGTTACCACAACAATAGGAATTTAGGTTAAAAGCTTTACTTCAGACCAGAAACGTTTGGTTAAAACCCTGGAGGGGTTGTGTGAAACTGAAAAAATCTAAGCTCAGTTCTATGATGAATCAAGGAAGAAGCTATGAGATTTTCATGACTGGGAACTGAAACCACAGCTAAGCCAAACCCTATGAGTGATGGTGAAGGGCATTCATTCTGGAGTGTTATAATGGATGTTGTTGAGATTAATTGGATCATGTTTTTTAACAGTGTTATGAAGTTTTTAAGTGTTATACGTAAATAGTTTGGTTTATTTTAACTTCATTTCTTTTGTGTAACAAGCTTCTGTTTTATTATTAAAATAAACTTTGCAACATTGTGTGTTGTGTTTTAGTGACAGACAACCTTGTTTTAAACCAAAAAAAACATGATCTATCAGCCCATATTTCTGCCTGGGATCTGACTTGTCCTGTAATAACATCAGCTGTGATTATAACCATGAGAGCAAGTTACATAGGCTTAATAATTACGTCTAACAAGCCAATGGAGGCCATGGATGCCTTTAGGTTGCTGATTTGATCTACCTTCGCAATCTGCCATAAATGTAGTAATGGGCTTTTACCATTAGCAAGATATTTGCACCTAATGAGATGATAATTATGTTAGCTCCCAAAAATACAACCTAGACGTGAGTGAATAATGTGGTTCTAAAATATTCACTAGACATTTGTTAAGCTGCAGGTAACAACATATATTACAATCTCTGGCACTTCTGTATCTGAGCTATTACTAAGCAATTTGGTTACAAACTGGGTCAGTGTGTCATGCTGCAAACAGTCCCAGGGTTGGTTGCACTGGACCTGCAGGACTGACCTTGGCTGGCCCACTTCCTGGACTGTAATAATTTTGAATCCTAATAATGACCATCCCGAGAAGCTGCCTAACCATGCTCTAGTTCCTGGACTGATATCAAATGTTACCCTTGACTTACTGTGCTGGTAACCTCTGAATGAAGGCTGTCCCCCTTGGCTTGATCAAGGTCTAGTCCCCTTCAACTTTGAGACACGGATATTCGGTTGAAGCACATGCAATATGCTTGCTGGCACTTTGTCCAGGTGCGAGATTGACATTGGATTGTACGGTACAGCAACATGGACACACCTCGCACGATCACTGCTGACAACTATGGCAAGTATATAGGAAGGACATTATTAAATGTGAGAGGATGAAGAAGTGTTTTGTAAGGATGTTGCTGGGGCTGGAGGGTATGACTATAGGGTAGAGACGAAATAGGCTGGGGCTATTTCCCCTGGAGCATCAGAGGCTGAAGCATGATCTTATGGACGTTTATAAAATCATGAGGGGCATGGTGATGAGTGCCAAGAATGCAAGGAGCAATGAGGTGCCCTCCTGGTCAACTCCATTAGATGGGTTCCTGTCCTTGTATGCAAAATGTCCTGGCAGCATCATTACAATAACAGGGCACTCCAAAAAAGGAGCATGAAGGTGGATAACTGTCTTCTAATATAGGTTGGAAATGTGCCTTGAGGATGTGTAGAGACTGGTACGAGTCTGTTTCCAACCTCCCTGGACAAGGAGTATGGGCAATTGTCCTGAGATTGAAGTGACTGCTGTTCAACCCAATGAGGAGACCCAGAGAAATAAGCGGAAAGCTAGAGTTACTGAGTAACAGTTCTGGCTTTCATGTCAGGAATTTCACTGTCTAATGTCGGTGATAGAATAGGCAAATGCGTATCAATGAGGTAAGATTAGATACTAATGCCATGTGAATGCATGCAAATAGGCCTGTTGCCACTCAGTAATGAGAATATTATCTTGCCATTCAAAACCTGGTTTCAGAATTGGGCTCCCCACCCGCCCCTATCCCCTACCCCTGACTTCTATAATTCCATTCCTACCAATCTTGCCATATGTTCCCAACTGACTTAACATTGCCCACATGGTTCAAAGGTTGGGAAAATTTCACCCAGAGACTATGAATAGTTTTAAGGTTGAGATGGATACATATTTGATAAGTAAAAGGGTGAAAGGTTAATGGTGAAGATGGGAATGTACAATTGAGGTTGCAATCTGATCAGCCATGATCTTATTAATTGGTGGAGCGGAGCAAGCTTCTGCTCCTAACTTGTATGTTTGAATATCTAATCCCACCAGGATCTTAACTAAACTCCTATTTTCGCTACCCAAGAATGTATGATATCATCAGATTGGACGAAGCCTAATGCAATCTTTTACGTTAACTCTTTAGAACCATTATTTCATGCAACAACTGGCTGAAGTTGAACCAACCAGTTAGTTATATTGATGTCATATTTGATCCTTCCCACCACTTATCCATTTCACCTCCAAGGCCACCTATTTCTACTTCCATCACATCGCCTAATTCTTACTCTGCTTTAATCCATCTTCTGCTGAAAGCTTCATCCAGGCCATTATTAGTTCTAGACTTGAGTTTTAGATACATTCCTGTCCGACGTCTCATCTTCTATAAAGCTGAAATTGTCCAAAGTCTTGTTATCACTTGTGCCAAACTGTGTTCTTCCATCACCCCTGTGATTGATATTGGTTTCCATGCATTCAACACTTCAATTTCAAAATTCTCATTATTTTAAAATCCTTCCATAAAGACATGCCACCCAACCTCTATAAGTTCCCCAGTTCTACAATCCGTCAAGATATGTGCACTTCTTCAATTCTGGCCCCTTATGCATCTTCAATTTTAATTTATTAATGACCATGCTTAACATAAGGTGGCAAGGCCTTATGCTCTATAGTCTTCTCCTGAAATCTTTCCTGCTCTCCCCTCTATCAGAGTTCTCATTAAAACCTACCTCTTTGATAAAGTTTTTGATCATCTAATCTAATCTCTTCATGAAGTATACAGTGAAGCAACAAAAGCAAAAAAAATTATTTCAATGGTTTATTCTAGTAATATTCATACAATTAATACAAATATAAGTTGTCATTGGAGTAAAATGATTTCACTGAAGCATAGTGACTGTATCCAATGCATTCTTTATATGAACTTTGTATTTTCAACAATGAGGTAAATAATTAAGTTCAAAATCTGTAACTAGCAAAGCTGATATATATATTTTAATGTTATTTTGTTTTCATTTCCAGGTACTGTGTTGAATCATCAACTTTTCAGTGTCCCATGCAAACACTATATTAAAATCGTTGAAGATAGGTGAGACTGGGCCCTGAAAAACATGACTGATCACTGGTTTCAGGGCTCATAACTAAGTTACTTTATGATGTAGAGATGATTATCAGTGTGGGAATGAGAGGAAATTGGTAACACTTCAACCACTAAATCATTCAAACCACTCATACTTATCAGAACCTGCAGATAAGCCCTATAAAATAAACTGGTTTATAGCAGGAAACCAGCTAGGTAGATTGTGTTAGGCCTATACTTTGATCTTTCATATAGTAAAAACATTGGGCTCCCATCCAATTAATTCCAGTTAATCTGGTTTCAAAATGGCAATGAAATCTGAAAATGTTGGTTAAAGTATCAGAACAACTACAGGTAGGATAAATACTTAAAAGTATTCTATCCATTGAGTTGTTTTAAGAACATTTCTCCCTACTTTCCAGCTCACCTTTCTTGGAGTATTCTTCCAGAACAAGGAGATTTCTGCTCACTGGTGATTTGTATGTCTGAACTAATTCTGGCTCCAAATTCTGAACTAATTCTGCCTACTGACATATGTGAGGCAGTTCCACTAGACTCTCACAGTGTGAATGCTAATGTGGAGGTAGAGACCTTGCTGTAGCAACAGAACCCATCATCACAAGGGAGAAAGTTTGACGTAACAATTACTCACTTCAGTTATGAGGTGTCTACATGGTTTAGGAAATCATTTGCTTAGCATGTTTAACTTTTCTCCGTGTACCTCTCCGCTGATCTCCAAGCAGACAGACACTGCATATACAAAATGAGTATGGCAGGAAGCTTAGCAGAGGCATCTAGTTATCAGGTGCACACACACTTATGGGCACACACAATTTCTCCTGAGTGGAATGTTGTAGAAGTCGAGTTGCAACAGAGTGAATCTTTGAGTGTTCATTCCCACTTGTGCCTGAAAAGGCTAACTATGCCAATATTCTGACAGTATCTACTGAGCAGTTGCGTAGTGTGCTGTGCTATGATGCTGTCAGATCACGTGACTGAGACCTAATAGAAAAAGGCAACTCTGTTCCATTATGTTTGTAGTTTCTAGGCAATAAATACTAACAGTTTGCGATAGCCTTGTGTTCAGCCCTTGCACGTCGCAAATTTTAGGAGCTCCTAATCATATCCCTACAGTGCCTATCCCAGATTCATTACAAAACTGGGAGGGAAGGCAGAAAGCCAAGGTCAAAACATATGTAAACATATTTGTTAAACTGTTCAATTAGCTGCAAGTGTTCCTTCTCAGCTTTTTATTTTATATTAGCTTTGAAAATAATTAGGTTATTTAGCCATTAAATAGGACAGTGCTGCATAAACATGAAATCTTAATAGACAAATCATAGGACCAGCATTTGAGAGGTTGTACACAACAAACTGATACTTCCCCTACCATTGTCCCAGTTAGGATTGACATCTGCAGCATAGAAACTAGGAGCAAGAGTTGGCTATTTAGCTCTTCATGTCTGCTCCACCATCTCAAGGTCACTTATTGCTTGAACTGCAAAATGAAACAGCATATTTTGTTTAAGTAGTTACATTTCAATAAAGGTGTCACTGAATGCCCAATTCATAAGTAAGTGTTTATTTTCCTGCAAAGAGAAATGGAAAGCAACTTTTTTTTAAGAGGTAAAGCACAGTGCATTGTCTGGTTATTTCTTTTAATGGTTTTTCTTCTTTTTTTTTGCTCATGTTTCCTTTTATTATTTTTGTTGCTACTCGATTTCCACTTTTCCCTTTAAAACTGTAGTCCTTTTAGGATTGGAGTCTTATAGGAGCAAGTTTCTGCGTGTCAGTGTTGTTCATCGTGAAAAAAGGAGTGTTGCATTCATTTGGGCCTTTTTGTTTTATTGTCACACCAATTTGATAAAAAAGAAAATTGTGAAACAGACTGGAGCATCCTTCATATAGAAAACTGTTGTCTTAAGTGTTCTTAAGCTGTATTTTCATCTGGGAGTGCTTTGAAGTTCTGCTTTCAGGATTGTTTAATTGCTGTTTTCATTAATACTCATGGTGTGTGTCTTTTGTTTTATAATAGAGAGTGAGAGAGGTATTTGGTGTGTAGCATTTACTTCTGCTTGTATGTGTAAATTCAGGTTTTTTACTTTTAAATAAGGTACTTGCATTCAGATCAAAAAATGATTATCTCTATCTTCTTGTTGACCAATGTCCTATCCGCATTATAAAAACCAAAAGAGCTGCGCATGCTGTTAATCAGAAACAAAAACAGAATTTGCTGGAAAAGCTCTGCAGGTCTGGCAGCATCTGCGGACAGAAATCAGAGTTAACATTTCAGATATAGTGAAGCTTCCTCAGCACCTTCACAGATGCTGCCAGACCTGAAGATCGTTTCCAGCAAATTCTGTTTTTGTTCCTACCTGTGTAGACCTGTCTGTACTAAACTGAAGCTGCTGGTTCCCCAAATTTTATGATCTCCAAAGTTATCGTTTGGTTGGTCTTCAATTATTTTGCCGAAGTTCCAGCACCAAGACCTTGGAAAGATTTTTGTAAATGGATGGCCGCTTCTAGTAGCCATGATGGGAATCCTCCAGTAGAGTATTTTAGCTGATAAGCATTACCATTATGTTATCCCTCATAACATTGGGATCTAGGCATGGATATCCTTGTACTGAAGAATCCCACAGATGATTTTTACAACTAACTCATATATACTAATTTTAGTATACAACTGGACAGTATTGAGCAGCATGCTTCCAGGATCATAGCATGCTTCAAGAAATCCTGGGATAGGATCAAGGAAGAGACCTGTATACACTTAGGTCACATGCTGTGGCACAGTGATGACATCATGAGCATGTATGTTGAAGGTGGATTGACATACAAATCATGAGACATTTCACAACAGACCAGGTGAGGAGGGATAAATAGACTTCTTTTTTTTGAATGCCCTCTCTGTCAGCCAACAAATATTTTATTTCATTTTTAGCATTCAGCTGACACACTATTGCCCTTCAGGGAAGAAAACTGTCATCCTTACCTGGTCTGGCCTATCTGTGACTCCAGACCCACAACAGCAGTTGACTCTTAACTGCCCTCTGGACAATTAGGGGGCAATAAATGCTGGCTCAGCATGCTAGCCCTCATTCTGTGAATGAACAAAAAAAGGACAGTTCAATCAAATTAAAGGAATCAATTACAAGGTTTTCTTGAGTGAAAGGAAGAGGAATGTTATTGCCTACCAACTTACTAAAATTAATAAAGATGCAACTTCCAACAAGTACATCAATATAGGTAACAATTTTAAAGAGGAGAGAGTGTCTGGTACAAATAGGAAGAGGAAAGACTCTGTAGTTGAAACACCCTTGGAGTCTGTAAGTTAGAATTTCAACCTGAGACCATGGTTATTTAATCATGGACTGGTATCCTTGGCAGTGAGGAAATTTGTAAATATATTTGATGTCTAGGTGAATAATTGTTTCTTCAACTTTCGTCTTTGCTGAATATTGTCCTTTCACATGCTGAGAGAACCAGGTAGGGAGAGAGACTTCCAGTTCTTGTTTTCACAAATTCATTTTTAGTTTTGTCACTGTGACTCAAAACCTTACACAAACTAACTACATTTCTGTAGATTCCCAAGTTTTACCTTTTCTAATCTGAACAGTTGCAAGCAACCTTTGATTTTCAAAATGTGCACTTTTAAGTATGAATTAAACAAAAATGCTAATTTATTAATGCTGACTCAGCTACCCTTGTTTCAATAGTATCAGATAAAGTGATAATTTTAGCATAGATGGTTGTGTTTGTTCCAAATTGAGACAAATTCAGCAGCCCAACCTGTGGTCAGGTGATCACAACAGCCATTTTCTGTCATTATTTGTTCTTTAAAGGAAAACATTTCAGTCCATAAAAAGGCTGAAGATGTATTAATCAGATGATAGAAGTTGACAATTGATCATCCATATTTACTACTGTGGTAACAGTATGGAGACATGGGTGAAGGTGAGAAAATGATTTAGACACCCCATTCTGAACTTGAACGTTATGACTAACAAGACAGAATAAATGGGCTGAGGCTCTTTTCTGTAGAGCTTAAGAATCTTGAGAGGGAATCTAACTAAAGATTTTAAAAATCATGAAGGGGTTTAGATGTTTCCACATGTCAGGGAATCTAAAACTATAGTGACTACTAAATCCAATAGAAGGATATACTCATAGAATTAGTTAAGATAAAACACCAGCATAGACTCACCTGCTTCTGTTCTGTACATTCTTTGGAAAATGAAGTTTTGGATTGTCTTGTGTTTTAGTGACTGACATGAGAAAGCAAAGGTACACTTCAATAATTTTTACATATCTTTCTGCATTGTACTTGGAGGTCAACATTATTAATCAGACAAACTTCTGATAAACCCAAACAGCTGTGGAAAGTTCCATGAAGTCTCTGCATGTGGAGAGAAAATGGAAAGTAATAAAATTCCCAGCATGTATGCCTCTTTGTCAGTTCAGCTTAACTTAGTGAAACGCATCATAAGAAGAAATTCCAGGACACTAATTCATAAGGATAGCTGTGGGGGTCAGAAAACCTTGAAAACTATCCATGGTAACACATAACTATTGTTGCATTTATTGAAAGAATGCAAACACAGAATTGTTCAGAATTAGGCAAATCACAGACTCACATTTTAAGTGGCAATGCAGACATGACATTATTCTATAATGTTTTGTTATAACACTCAGGGGTAGTTAATTCATTATGTAAAGTTGCCCCAAGGCTTAATACTAGTATGTTGTGTTCACAATGATGTCATTATCTAATTACCAAAAGGCTGGTTAATGGATGACTCACCAATGAATTCTTTGTTTAACTCCCTGCAAGGGTGCTATAAATTACTTATAGAACTGTCATGTAAGTAGTAGTGTAGGATTATCCTGAAACTGCTTGGCAATGCATAATTATTGGTTTTGACATATATGTAATAATTAGGTGCTTAAATCATGTTTCCTGCTCTCGACAAAAAGGGTGTCTATAAATACACAAATCAGATTCAAATTGGGGTTGTATACCACCAGTAAGATTAACATGTTGTTATAAGAAAATAAAAATAGATTTTTCATGAAGAAAACATGAGGAAATATTTTTGTTTATGTATTTGCACTGTATCCTGTTGCATCTCCTGATATTAAAGGCTGTACGTAAATGCAAATAGTTGATGGAAGATTTTGATTTGAAATGTACCATATTGATGCTTACTTTTTGAAGAATTTATATAAAAATGAAAGATTCTACAAAATGCTACAACTGTAATGGCTTAAATATTTCATTGCTCAGGAAAATTGACAGAGAATGTTGATTTTAGGAAAGTGCTGTTTCCTATGCTGATGGTCCAAACTGACCCTGACAGCATCCCACCCAGACCTGTCACCCTAATCTGCACATCCCTGAACGCTATGGGCAATTTCCCATAGCCAATCCACCTAATCTGCACAGCTTTGGACTGTGGGAAGAAACCAGAGTACCTAAAGGAAACCCACACAGACACAGGGACAGGGACAACATGCAAACTCCACACAGACAGTCACCTAAGGACAGAACTGAACCTGGGTCCCTGGTGCTGTGAGGCAGCAGTGCTAACCACTGAGCCACCATGCTACCCAGCCTTTGTTAAACTCCTGTCCAAATAAAGGTTGTAAACCTAAATCCCACAATTATAGACCAGTCAGTTTAATTTTGCTTTTAGAAACAATTATTCAGTTTAGGATTAATAAACACCTAGAAAAAAAAGGGTTAATTTGGAACAACCAACATGAGTTGTTAATGGAAAACAGTATCCAATTAAGTTGCTGGAGTTTTTTCAAAAGGTAACATGGAGGGTGATGAGAGTAATGTTGTTGATGTGGTGTACATGGTCTTCCAAAAGGCATTTGACACAATGCTACACAGCAGACGTGAGGAAAGTTATCGGTTATGGATTAAAAGGGCCAGTAACAAAATGGATAAAATAGGTTGAAGGATAGGAAATGAGGACTTTACAGTCCAAAAATGAGTGTATTTTTGGACTGCGAATGTTTACAGTGAAGTTCCTTCAAGGTCAGCACTGGGATCTTTGTTCTAATATTTATAAATGATCTAGATCTTAATGTGTAGAGGACAATTTCAAGATTTGTGAATGATGCTAAAGTTACAAACATTGCAAAGTAGAATTCTGAAAGGATAGTAATAAATTGGAGGAGTGGGTAGTTGAAAATCAATGTGGAGTAAGAATGAAGTGATTTGTTGAAAAGAACATGGAGATGTTATAAGATGTAGGACATTGTTCTAAAGGATGCATTGGAACAGAAAGACCTTGATATATGCATGTACAAGTCATTAAAGATGCCAGGACAGGTAAATAGCGCAGTTAATAAAATAATATAACATTCTAGGCTTCATTAATAGGAGCAAAGAGTACAAGAGCAGAAAAGTTGATCAACTTGAAGAGATGGTAGTTAGACCTCAGCTAGAATATTGTATATAGTATATTGTATATAGCTTGACACTTCAGGAAAGGGTGTGAATGTATTGTAGGTAGTGTAGAAATTCCAGGAATGAGAGAGACACTTCAAATACAAGGATAGATTGAAGAAGTGGGACTGCTTCCCTTGGAGTGGAGAGGCTCTGGGGAGGTCTGATAGAAATTTTCAAAATCATGACAAATCTGGACAGAGTATATAGGGAGAAGCCTTTCCCCAGATCATAAGGCAAAGTTGAGAACCAGAAGGGATATATTTAAAGTGTTTTGAAAAAGAAGCAACTATGAAAGAAAAGAACATTTTCATGCAATGAGTGGTTAGGTTCTGGAATACACTGCCTGTGAGTGTGGTCAAGGCAGGTTCAATTAAGGCATTCAAGAGGGCATTGGATGATCATTTAAATGGAAATTACATGTATGATTACAGGGAAAAGACTTAAACAGGTGTGCAGACATGATGGACCAAATGGCCCTCTGTACTGTAATAATTCTGTGATTCAGAGGACAGCCACTGTGTGCAGCAGGTCTAGGTCAGAGAGCAGGGCTGCTAGCAGCACGTCAACACAGAAGTCCAGAAACAGCAGTTATTGCAGTTACCTTGTGGGGACAGCTGGGGGCAAGGGTTGGGTGGGCAGGTCAGGGAAAACAAATTGGGGCCTAAATTTCAGTGGCCACCAGCCTGCCTCCATTCATGTGATAACAAGGTGTAGAGCTGGATGAACACAGCGCTCTACACCTTGTTATCTCAGATTCTCCAGCATCTGCAGTTCCTCTTATATCTGCCTCCATTCATGTGTTTGATCAGCCTCTGATTGGGGCTGACTGTGGCCTGGCAAGCTGCAATGTTGTATTGTTTGGGCATTTGTCAATGTTCTCCTCCACAGGAAACGGAGTCTCCAAGGTAGTGTCATGAAGAGGCCATAAAGTAAGTCATTAATTAATGATTTAAGGGTCTCAGAATCTAACTTTTGTGGTGGCACAAGGCAGCAAGTTTTCCCTAATGCCAACCTGCCTTTGTTATCTTCCTTTCCCATTATCTTTCCTGACATTTCTCAGGCAGGGAAGATTTGCGGGATAATATTTTTCCTTCTCATGTGCAGAAGAGGAAGTATATGAAGTACTATTTCAACTGTCATAATCCTGGCCATTTGTATATTTTGCCTACCTTATTGTGTAATTACTGAACTGCACACTCACATTTCATTGTCCCTCCTGTTTTAGCACACTGTCATAAATGAATGATCTTTTTAATTGTCTAGCTTCTGGAGGTGCGCCACTAAATCTCACTCTTTTATCCTGGGTCTTAGACCTTACCTTTTCTACTTTAATGCTGCTACCGAAAGATAATAGTACACTGGTAAATGCTAAAGCAATAAAAAAACTGTAATCAGATTATTGCAAAAGACTTCATATAGATTCCTTACTAACAGGGATCTCTGGCTATATGAGTATTAGGGTTCGAATGGTAATAAATCTGAGCTTTTGGTCACATATCACCAAATGTTATCATAGGAGGCAATGGAGAGGGGAAATCATCCCACTTAAAAATGGAAGATATTTATAAAAATATTACAGGTGGGTACTACACAATGGAAACATTTAAAATCGCAAATTTATTGCTTTATATTGTTGACAATGTCTTTGGTACAGATGAAGTGACTTAATTTGCAGCGTGTAGATCCATTTGGGGGAAACAATGACTTTCAAAGCAACGTCATAGGTAAGGTTTGCAAGAGTTGTCAAAGCAAGGTTTTCCAACATTGCATTTAATTCAAAATAAAATGGAGACTGTGATCTCCCAGTCATTCTAGGAATGTGGGGCATAGAAACAGAGGAACAAGGGAGGAGATCATTCAGTCCATTAAGCCTGTTCTGCCATTTAACCATTTCAATTCGTTACCCACATTAACCCCATAATCCTTTAGCCCATTTATAAATTGACAATTTTTCAACCTCTACCCATTAACCTTTTTCAAGTCTCTAGGATGTAAACTATCAAGTTTTAGCTCCAATAATGTCTCCAGTACAACTTTCTTACTCAAACTAAATTTCCTTCAACTCCTCATTCTCCCTAATCTCTTTGATTTCTAATTCTGGGAAATTTCTTGCATCTTCTTCAGTGAAAATAGACACAGTAATATTTAACTTCTCTGCCATTTCTCTATTCCCCATTCTAAATTCTACTGACACTGTTTTCAATGGACCCAAATCCATCTTAGCTAAACTCTACACGTATGTTAAAACTTCTGCAGCCCAATTATGAATTTTGCTAGGTTGTTTTTGCATTCTGTGCCATCTTCTTCTCATTGATTTCTTGGTCCTCCATTACTATAATAGAAAAACTTCCCAATGTTCAGATTTATGACTATTTCAGGCTTCTTTATCAGCCTTTTCTTTTAATCCTATACAATCCTTAACTTCCTTTGTCAACTAGATTAATTGACCTATTGACCTTTTGACATCTTGACATTTTGCGCAACGAAAGAATGTATAGTAATCCTTGAAATACTTCTTTAAAGACTTCCCCTGTATGGTCATACCTTTGAATGCATTTTCCAAATCCAGCTCAGCTAACTTGTCTCTCAAGTTTTCATTATTTCCTTTATTCAAATTACTTTCCTCACTACCATACTTTCAAACATAATGTAAAATTCTACCACACTGTGGTCACTCATCCCTAAATGTTGCTTCATAACAAGATTAATTACTCTTTTTTCATTACAATAGTAGATCTAAGATAGCCTGTTCTGTATTGACTCTTCAACAAGCTACTGTAGAAACCATCCCTAAGACAATCCAGATGCTTATCCTTCAAGCTTTATTGTTCAATTGTTCTACCCAGTCGATATGCGGGTTGAAGTCACCCATGATTACTGTGTTGTACATGCTACATGATTCTCATCTCCTGATTTATACCATGCCACAAACTGCAACTATTTGAAACCCTATAAATAACTCAAAACAATGTCTGCTGACCCTTGCTGATTCTTAGTTACATGAGAAAGAGAGTACACAAAGAATTCTCCTTAGCTTATAATATCCAGACAGAGTGCAAACAAGAATACACATGTGTGCGCGCACGCGCACATGAACAGTACAGTAACTGCTATGAAGAGTAAGGAAACATGTTGTCTTCTGGAAGCCATCAGGTGGAATGTGGTGGAATCATGCTCAAAGAGGTAGAGCCTGTGGAAACTTAAGGACACTTGAAGATTTGGCCTGGGAAGGCTGGAAGGAGGAATCACTGGAGTGCACGTTACTGCTCAAAGTATGTTTGAAGATTCCTGATGAACTCTGAATATTATGGTTCAACAAAGCGGGGGGAAACAAACTTGTTGGAAGCTTGGAGAAATCCTGGACCAGTTTCTGCAAAGACAGAGTGTGCAATGTAGCCTATGAATGTAATGCAGTGTTTTTGTTCATGTGAGGAGGTCAAGGTGGGGTCTATTTTTTCCTGTCCTTTAGCATATTACTGTAATCATGTGTAACTTTAATTTGCATATGGATTGGATAAACAAAACAGGTGACAGTATTGTACAGAAGGATTTCAGAGAGTGTACACATAATTTGTTTTAGATCAATAGGTTGTTGAATCAACCAGAGAACAAGTTATTCTACAGCAGGTCCAGTACAATGAGAAATAATTCATTAATAATCTTATTTTATGGGTTCCCGTGAGGAAAAGTGACTATAATATCATATATTTATTCATTAAGATGGAGAGTGAAGTAGTGAAATCCAAAACTACGGTGCCGAATCTAAATAGAAAGAACTATTGAGGGTCTGAGGCACAAATTGGCAAAGATGGTCTGGGGGAACCCTATGAAAGAGGTTGATGGTGGGCATGCAATGGTTCATATTAAAAGAATATATGCATGAATTACAACAACTATTCATTCCTGTCAGTGCAAAAATAGAAGAGGAAAGTGGCTTAATCATGGATTAAAAAAGAAATTAAGGCTAGTATTAGATGCAAAGAGTAGACGTAGGACATTGCCTGGAAAAGCAGTTTCCATGAGGATTGGGAGCATTTTATTTTGTAACAAAAGAAGATGAAGAAAATGTTTGATCAAAGAGGGGTTAAAAAAGGAGAGAGTAAGAGAATAAACTCAGTGGGAGCATAGAAACTGACAACAAAGACTTCTATAATTGTGATGGGAAAAGGATTGGTAAATACAAATGCAGACCTCTTATAATCAGAAGCCTAGGAAATTAAAATAGGAACAAACAAATGGCAGAAGAATTGAACACATACTTTGGTCCAGTCTTCACAAAAGAAGGGACAAATAATGTTCAGAAATGTAAGGGGACCAGGAGAATGTTGCGAGATGGCAGAATGGAAGGAGATCAATATCAGTAAAAAAATAGTGCTGGGGACATTAATAGGATTAAAGGCTGTCAAATCACAGGGCCTAATAACATACATCGCAGCATACGAAAGGAAGTGGCCCTTGAAATATTGGATGCATGTCACCTTCCAAAATTCTAGACTCTGGAACAGTTCCTACAGATTGGAAGATAGCAAATGTAACTCCACTATTTAAAAAGGGAGGGGGAAAGAGAGAAAAAGAGAAGAGTATTAAAGATCAGTCCATCTAACATCAGTAGTACGGGGAAATGGTGGAGACCATTATAAAAGATGTGATAATATAACATCTGGAAAGCGTCAATGAGATTGGACAAAGACAGCATGGATTCACAAAAGACAAATCATGCTTAACAAATCTACCAGAGTTTTGAGAACATAACTAGTAGAATGGGCAAGGGAGAAAGAACCAGTGGATGTGGTAAATTTGGATTTTCAGATGGCTTTTGATGATGTCCCTCACAAGAGGTTTGTGGACATTGATGAAGCACGTTGAATGAGGATAATTTATTAACATGGATCAAGAATTAGTTGACAGCCGGGAAACAGACTGAGAATAAATGGGTCTTTTTCCAAGTGGCAAGTAGTGATTAGTGGGTTCTACAATGATCAATGCTTGGACTCCAGCTATTCAAGATACATATCAATGTTTAGGATGAGGGAACAAATTGCAACATTTCCAACTTTGCCAATGATAATACTAGGCAGGAATGAGCATTGAGGAGCTTGGAAGAAAGTTTCAAGGTGATTTAGACAAGCTGAGTGAGTGGGCAAATGTATGGCAGATTCAGTCTAATGAGACTAAATGTGATGTGATAGACTTTGGTGTGAAGAACAGAAGGGAAATGTATTATTTAAATGATGAAATATTGGGAAAGAAACACCAGGAGATAGAAAAGGTGTGTAAGATAGGCAAGGTTAAAGTGATCATGCGGGATATCGATATGCAGGTGGGCTGGGAAAATCAGGTTGGTATTGAATCACAAGAAAAGGAATTTGTGGAATGTCTATGAGATGGCTTTTTGTAGCAGCTTGTGGTGGACCCAATAGGGAACAGGCAATAATGGATTTAGTGTTATGCAATGAGGCAAACTTGATAAGGGAGCTTAAGGTGAAGGAACCCTTAGGAAGCAGGGACTATAATATAATAGAATTTACTCTACAATTTGAGAGAGAGAGGCTGGAATCAGATGTAAGGCTATTACAATTGAATAAAGGCAACTAAAGAGGCATGAGGGAGGAGCTGACCAGAATCGATGGGGAGAGTAGCTGAGCAGCAGCCCAATGTCCACTTTGGTAGGGAGAATAGAGGCATTGACTATTTTATAAATGGGGAGAAAATTCAGAAACCTGAAGTGCAAAGGGATTTGGGAGTTCTAGTCCAGGATTCTTTTAAGGTTAACTTGCAGATTGAGTCAGTAGTTAGGAAGGCAAATACATTGTTGGCATTTATTTTGACGGGACTTGAAAATAAAAGCATGGATGTTACTTCTGAGGCTTTACAAAGCTCTAGTCAGACAACATTTAGAATATTGTGAGCAATTTTGGGCCCACACCTCAGGAAGGATGTGGCCCTGGAATGGGCCCAGAGGAGGTTCACAAGAATAATTTCAGGAATGAAAGGCTTAACATTTGAGGAATATTTGAGGGTTCTGGGTCTATACTGATAGAGTTTAGAAGGTTGAAACTTAAAGAATGCTGAATGGCCTGGACTGAGTGGTTGTTGGGAAGATGTTTCCATCAGCAGGAGAAACTAAGACCTGAGGGCACAGTTTTAAAGTAAAGGGAAGACCTTTTAGAACAGAGATGAGGAGAAACTTCTTCAGCCAGAAAATGGTGGATCTATGGAATTCATTGCCTCAGAAGGCTATGGAGGCCAGGTAATTGAGTATATTTAAGACAGAGGTAGATAAGTTCTTCATTGTCAAGGGGATCAAATGTTACAGGGAGAAAGTGGGAGAATGGGGTTGAGACACTTATCAGCCATGTTTGAAAGGCAGAACAGATTTGATGGGCCGAATTGCCTAATTTTTGCCCCTATGTCTTATAGTTTTATGGTCTTATTAACATGTAGAATTGCAAAGATATCTCGGTGTCCTTGTACACCAGTCAATTAAAATAAACAAGTAGGTGCAACAGGAATTAGAATGACAAGTTGTATATTGGCTTCATTGCAAGAGAATTTGAATTCAGTAGTAGGAATATCTTACTGCAGTTATGCAGAACCTTGCTAAGTCCACACCTGGAGTATTACGTGCAGTTTTGGTTTCGCCACCTGACGAAGGATGTTCTTATCATAGAGGGAGTGCAGCAGAGATTCACTAGGCTGATAGCTGGACTAATACTATCAGGAGAGATTGGTTCGACAAGGCCTGTATCACTAGAATTTAGTAGGGTGAGAGGGGATCTGATTGAAACGTAGAATTTTAGTAGGACTGGAGAGACCAGATGTGGAGAGGATGTTTACCGTGGTTAGACTCCAATGCATTCATATCCTTCCAAAAATGTGGCACCTTGAACTGTATACAATAATCCAGCTGAGGTCTAACCAGTGTCCTGTACAGGTTCAACTCCTGCTTTTGCAATCTATGACCTTATTAATGAAGCCGACAATACTGCGTGCTTGTCTTTTAAAAAAAGGAGTTGCGATGTTCAATGACAGTTGAAATCTACTTTTAAAGTTATTGGTTTCCACAGGGATCATAATTGCAAGGGAGGTGCAGCTTAGGTTAAAAAAATTGCATGCAAGTCTGATTCTAAAGCAAAAACGTGATTGGAAATAGAGAAACATTGAAAGCCATGTTTAAATTGTGGTACAATGCAATGAATAAAACTGAAATTTATCCGTAAATAGACCAAAATGTTGGAATTTCAAAATCAATATAATTAAATGTGTTCTTCTACAGAAGTTATTATTGAGCACCATTACAATTTTAATTCCTTTTAATTGAACACAAGTTAATGTTGAACCATGGACATAGACTGTTTCAATAAATGATATATTGCCTGAAATTTCTTTAAAGGTTCTCATTTTCTGTCATTTTAAATTTCGGTGGACGTTAGGTTAAGTCATCCCAGGACATGCTTCAGTCATCATTGGCAATCACATGCTAATGAGTGTGATCGTCCACCTAAGAAATTCTGTGTCACTCTCATAGGTTCTGTGGGCCCTCGTGTGGCTGATGAACCTGATCCGAGAGCTGTACCTCTAACCACATATTTTCAGGTGTTTCTGGGAGGGGAAGTGGTCCTTGGCTTTGAGTAAACATAGCATAAACCCTGAACTATCCTAACAAAGAAGTTTAATTATCAGAGATAAAAGGTACTGCAGATGCTGGCTGGAGAATCCGAGATAACAAGGCGTGAGGCTGGATGAACACAGCAGGCCAAGCAGCATCAGAGGAGCAGGAAAACTTGACGTTTGGGGCCTAGACCCTTCATCAGAAATGGGGGAAGGGAAGAGGGTTCTGAAATAAATAGGGAGAGAGGGGGAGGCGGATAGAGGATGGATAGAG